>VDFB02337286.1:0-32574 GCA_007258455.2 Sequoia sempervirens
GTGGCAAGTAAGATTGGGAGTTAGTCAGATGGTTTGATCCCCCAAGTGGGAGGTTAAAACTAAATTTTGACGAGGTGGTGAAGGGAAACCTGGGGGCTACGGGGTATGCGTGCATCTTGCAAAATGACCAAGGAAAGATGGTGTAGGCTATCTCGGGCCCTACAAGGAAGACCACAAAAATTGAAGCAGGGTCAGAGGCTTTGACAAGGGGATTGGTAGAATGTCAAAGATAAGGCATCAAGAATGTAGATATAGAAGGGGATTCTCTAATTTTCATAAATGCAATCAGGAAACGTACAACTCCAAGTTAGAAACTAAGCAGAGGTGTAAGAAGGGTGTGGCACTTCTTAGAGAATCTAGACTTCTTTATCAAACACACATATAGAGAAGCTAACAAAGCCGCTGATAAGCTAGCCAATGTTGGTGTGTTTGGGATATTCAAGGTGGTAGGATGCGACCTAGGAAGTTGGGATAGTCTGTGGGAGATCCTAAATGTTGACAAGGAGTAGAGGCAATAGGAAGGACATTTGTTGGCAAGTGCACAATGCCTTTACATCTGTAAATGACACCTATGGCTAGATTTTGGCTGACAAAGTTAGATCTTTGAATCCATAAGTGATTATGTTGTGAACATAACTTTTTAGGGTTTGGGGAGTTTTAGACCTTGAGAAAGTTGAGTTGGGTGAGAGGCGATAAGACAATGGAAATTTTGATTTTTAAAGGCACGTAGATCTCCATGAGAGACACACATTTTTTAATACCATGGCGAAGATCTTTGGCTTTCAGTGCAGTTGTGTGTAGGAAGGGAAGGAGCAACAAGTATATTCAAACTAAAGGAGGAGTTGATGAGGGGTGTACTAATCAAGGTGGTCAGGTTGGATGCTTGTTCGGGAGGACATGTGCATGATGGCGAGGTCTATCAGAGATTCTTTTCAGTTGTCCAAATCTTGGGCGCCTAGCTATGGGGCATCCGCTTCACAAGACATCTAATTCTCGTAGATCATGTTGAAACTGTGATGTTGGAGATTCAGAACATCCATGTCATGCCTAGCTCAGACTTTATCATTGGCATCTTTGAATCAAGTGCAATCGCTCGTGTAGGGGTAGCAAACAAGGGGTTTTTGCTATATAGGGAGGGTGTTGACAAAAATAATTTGAACAAGTTTCATAAGCACCTGAGGAAAAATGTTGATCTACTAACACCTCCTCATGTGGTGAGATGTATTGATTGTGTTGAATTGTTGACCTTCATATTGCACAAATATCTATAATGTTTATTGTTTTATCAATAAAGGGAGATATGTACCCCCATGGTAGCACTTACCATTAAAAAAATTAATTTATGAAGCAAATTAAATAACTAGTTATTGGGTGATGCTTTGTAATAAATATTTAATTCAAGTAAAGTTAGATATTAAGATTAATGAATTCAATCAAAGGAGTGGTTAACATTCAAGGCTTTCTTAAAGATATGAAGGGTGTATTCAACCCACTATAGATGTATTATAACTCTTGTAGAGTCCCTACTAGTACCTAGTAAACTTGGTGTCAATCACACAATTCAAAAGGGAAACCTAGCTAAATAGTCCACTTGAACCTTTGGAAAGACCTTCATTTAATTGTCAACCAGGGCTAGTAAGCTTGTGATGGTACCGGCATTGTATGTTCTTTCAAAGACTCAAGACTACCTAAATCATCCTAGCATAGGTGTTTAGACTTGCTGAGAAACCATAAAAATGCATAACCATAAAAAGTAATATTGACACTATTGCTACGGGTTCCTATAGTATAAGACTATGACTAATTCACTGTCAAGGAATGAATGCTGGAATTTAACTAATTTTGTTAACTAAACCTACACTCTGGAGTACAAAAAGCTTAAGCAAACTAAGGCATAAATGTGAAACAAGAATTGTTCATGAATCCATTTACAACTGTAACATAAGGAATCTAATTAACACAACATGCATTTATGAAATAATTGCTATAGCATAAGTAATTATACAAAAAATTAAGTGAGGGACAGTTACCTTAAGTGGCCCTTGTTCAAGTGATTGTCTCCACTAATCTAACCCAAATCTAGCTCTTCGATTAACACAATGATAATAACTTAAAACCATTCATTGTACAACTTCAAAATATCATAGAAGATTCTATTGGAATATCTTATTCATGAATCATGATTGAGCAATAAACATTCTCTATATAAGAACAACAACTAATTGAAGATATTTGATAGCTATATTTGCTATTGAATAATTAACTAACTCTATATGCGTCAACCGCCGAGCCATACATATAGGCACAGGGAATTTTATTAAAACAAGGATCTAAACTGAAATCATAAATCACCAGTCCCTATATATCAAAGTGTGATAAAGACTAAGCAATCTAAACTATAACTTAAAAAGGAAGAAGAGTCCAATTAGAATTGTGACTTTGCTACATCAAGAACTGGAACATGGATTTATTGAATCAATCACATTAGACTCCTAACTGTAACAGGGCTCTTCTCCTTCAACATCTTTATTGAATGTCATAATGATGCATGATCATCTTCATTAAGTGCCTCCACATTGTAATTGTTGCATTCAGCTTATTTTGGAACCTCCCTTGCTCTATTGTCTGGAACTCCTTTGGTTGCAAGTTGAACCTCGCAGTTGTTGCGGGCTATAGTCTACCTCCTCTAGGTCCTTGGCTACAAAGTGTTAGTTCATAAAACATATACACAATACTAACGATCATAGATAAGCACAAATATCCACTACAATTTATATATATTCACACATTAATTATGCAATAACCATCACATCATTACCATATTTCCATATACTTTGAATCAGGTTTAGGTTTACATAATGAGCATAAAATATAGTATAGTGTAGGAATATGTATAAGATAAATGTCTGAGAATGTCTATGAGCTTGCATAAAAACATTAGAAAACTAACTAATAACAAGACTCACCATTCATTAGAGATGGCGGTCTATGCGGAGTGGGCTAGGCAGGAATGCCAAATTCAAAACCTATGAGGGCGAGGATGTTGAATCAGAAGACGATGGTGAAACAAATGACATCATTGGTCCGTTGAGGTTCCCTCTGCCCTTTTTGGACATGTGGCTTCATGTTCTAGGTGTGTCAAAGGATCTCTTTGTTGGTCTCGGATGGCTTGTTGGGTGCGACCACTCCTGTGATGGCTTGTGCTGCTAATGGGGGTGTTTCATTCTCTCTCTGTCTCAAGCTTGTTCTCCTGTTGGTCAGGTTAAGGATGTGGATGGTGTCTTTAGTGGTGGATACATCCTGGATGATGTTGATGATGGCCTGGTTTGGCTTGGTTGGTGTGTCTAGCTCTCCTTTGTTGGCATTGCTTTGTGCTGCTGCTGGGGGCACTACATTTTTTGTGGGCCCTTTTTCTCTTGTTCTCATTGCTAGTTCTTTGATGGTCGAGGGTTATTCCTTTGGTAGAGAGCTGATGATGGGCTCTTTATTTTTTCTTGGTGTCTTTGGATTTTTCCCCTTTGTTGCTTGTGGAGTGTGTTTATTGTTGGTTTTTCTTGCCTGCGTTCTCCAGAGCTATTCAGGTTTCTTGCTGGGAGGAGTTTGTGCTTTATGTTGGGGCTTCCTTTTTTTGTGTGTGTGGTGTCGAGTGTGTTATTGGGTGTTCTTGTTGGGGGCTTGTTGGAGGAGTTTGGTGGCTCTATCTCGGATCCTTACTGGCACGTAGGGTTGGAAGTGGTTTTTTCTTATGTTTCCTCCTTTCCTCTTTCACCTTTTGCTAAGTGTCCTAGCGTTCTCTAGCTTCTCTGGGGTTCTTCTGCCTCTATGAGGGTGTTTTTGTTGTTTGGGAGTGTGGTTGTTGGTTTACCTCTGGTGGAGTTGTTTGTGGTAAGTTCTTGGCATGTTTTAGACCTTGGCTGGCATGTAGGGTTGGAGGTTGCTTTTCATTATCTTGTAGGCTTTTCGCTCTCTTTGTTTGGAGGTTTTCCTTGCCTTTCCCTTCCTCTTTTTGGACCCTTGGTTTCTTTGTTGGTGCATATTTTGACCTCTGTGGGGGTGCTCTCTTTGCTTGGGGTTGAGGTTGTTGGTTTGCCTCTAGTGGAGTTGTTTGTAGTTTATTTTTGGCATGTTTCAAACTCTCACCAACATGTAGGGTTGGAGGTTGTTATTCATTATCTTGTTGACTCTCTACCCTCTCTACTTGTAGGTGCTCCTTGCCTTTTCCTTCTTTATTTGGGCCCCTTTGTGTTCATGTTAACTGGTTGGATGATGTGGCTGCTTTTAGAGGAGTACTCTATTTTTTTGTATCTACTTCAGTCTTCTTCTGTGCCAAAGGAGGTTTTGGTGCTCTTTTTTATGGGTGTAGGTGCTTCTTGTCGGTTTTTTTAGCTATGGTCTTCTTTGGAGGTGGAGACAGCTTCTTTGGAGGTGAAGCCCTCTTTTATTGAGGTGAAGAGGTGGGTTGTGGATCAAGTGGGAAGGTCTACTTTCTATGGTTTTGGCTTCACTTCTTCCTCTCCTATAGAGGGGAGCCCCTTCCTATTGAGTTGGAGGTTGGGTTGGTGTTGTGGGTTGACTGGTGCGGTGTTTGTCCTGAGTTTTTTCAGTGTTTCTCTTTGATTCCTAACTTTCCTATTGAGGTGGGGAGTTTGGTTTCGTTGGATGGTGATGTCAAGTGTTGTGATGTTTCCTAGCTAGTACTAGCTGATGGTTACCTGGTTGTCCTTGGTTGTTCGCTGCTGGCTAGTGTTGGTAAGTGGTGTGCTGCAATCTGGGTGATTCAAGATAATGGTTGCCTAACCATCTCAAGTTGTTCTTGGATTCAAGTTCCTTTGTAATTCCTAGTTTCTTTGGGTTCTATGTTCCCATTAAAACCTTTCTTTTGTTGTAGATTTAAGCTTTTACACTAATTGTTATTTTTCTACTTATGGTTTGTTGTTGATTGTCTATATTTTACTCTATTGCAGCTTGATCTCTTTGTGTGGGTTTCGTGTCTCTGTCAAAACCTGTTTGTTAATGGTTTCGAGTCCATTCAAAACCTATTTTTCCCTTTAATCAAAACAAGACGTATCTTTCCCCCCAACTACCCATTTTCTTGTCCTCAAGCAAATGAACTAGGGTTGGAGGTTCTAGTGCAAAGTGATTTCCCTGAGATTTGTGACAACATCCACTCCTTTGATCCATTTCAAATAAAAACATATATAGCATGCAAGTCTGTTCATTTTGATAACCTCATCCTTCTCACATTCCTCATTCTTCTCACATGTCTAGCGTGGTACCAAGTAGAGAAGAATTGGAGGCTAGAAGATGAGTGGTACCCATTCAAGTCCTTTGTCTTTGGCAATATCCATGTACCTACATGTTATTTCAAGCATAGCCATAAAATTATAAATAGAGTGGGGATCTTTCCTCTGCAGCCAAGGGGTTAAACTATCCCATCTTTCTTGCACAAACTGGTAACAATGATGGATGAGTCCAATAGTTAATATTTGCATCCTTTTATAATCCCGCATTCTCAAATTCATGATTTCCTTGCCCACACATTTGTGTTGAAATATTTCTAACCATTCTTCAATGATCACATCAAGGGTTTTAGATTCCTTTCTAATTGGGAGAGCAATTGATTTCTCTCTCTTCACATAATTTTGCATGATTTCATCCCTATACTTTTCATTCCTGAAATATGTTGCTAGTGGCTTTAATTTTAAATCGCCCACAAACATTAATGGGTTCCATTTTATGTCTTTAGGTACAACATAATTATGCAAATAGTATTCATAAAATTGATCTTATTCTTCTAGTGTGGCATCAACAAAAAAATTTAGAAAATCAAACTTCCTACTCATAGCAACTGGTTGATTACTAATTAATCTATTGAACTGGTAACTCAAGAACTTTTCCTGCAAGACTAAAGCATATGTCCTAGCTGGAGGTCTGCATTTAACAATTTGGGTAGCCTTATTTTCTACCTCTTCCACCTTGACTACTAACCTTTTCAATTCAATATCTTTACTCTCTAGTATTCCAGTATGTTCTAAAACCATTGTTTATTTTTCTTTCTTCCAATTCTCCTTCCACTGAGAGAATTATTAACCTTCTATAGTTGGTAACCTAGAGACTATGGTAGGTTGGAGTTTTTTTAGTAGGGGGTTTTTTGTTCTCAGTTGCAAGCTCTTTGTTCCCCGCTTTAACCATTGCTAGTTGTGCAGGAAAGTCTAACTTTGACCCATGTCCATAATTATGCAATTTCTCCTTCAATTCTTGAATTTTTAATTCCCTTTCCTTGTCCCTTTGTTCATAGGTTTTTACCTGTTCTTCTAATTTTTTGATCCTCTCTAGTGCTTATTGTAAATCCTTTTTGACATTTCTTTCCTCTAAAAACAAATCCTTATCTTTCAAAAAAAATTCATCACCACCGCCTATGTACTCATAACCCTCACTTTTAGGGCTGATTGGGCTTCATTTCCTAGTTTGTTTGCAACAAAAATGTCCTCTGAATTTGAGTCAGAGGTGGTGGATATGTACCATTTCCTTTTTGTGGGAACATGCACATTTTTCAGATACATTGTCTTTTAGTTCTGAGTCAGTTCCTACTGTCATAATATCTTTTTCTTCTATTGGTTTCTTAACACTACCCCTCATGGCAGCTTTCCTTTTCAGGTAGGGTGAACACCTTGGTTGAGTGGGCTTCTTTTTTTGCATCTTTGAAGGTGTAAAAGAAGAACCACCTCTCTTCTTTTTGGTTTTTGGAATTTCAGAAGAAGTTAGGGTTTCATGTACCTCTTTTACTGCAAGATGATCAGATGTTGTGTGTGGTAATCTTTGCACACTTTGATGTTCTCCCTTATTGCGGGTAGGTGAAGCAGGAGGTGAAATAGGGGGAATTTCCCCTAATGATGCAGCAGGTAACTCTAGGTTTTCTAGGACTATGGGTTCCTCAAGAATATTATTAATGTCTTCACAAATCAAAAATCTCTCCCAGGACACCTTTGGGTACTGAACCCCAAGGCTTCTCTTCACTAACAAGGTAACCAAATAGTAATGTGACAAAGCTAAATCATTTATTTTCCTTTGATACTTAGACCCCATTCTCTTTAACAAATTATAGAGGAAATTAGGTACATTAACCAATCTATTATGTCATAGGTGACTCAAAAGCTTAAAATGTATAGTATATAGAAGGGATTGTCTACCATCACAAGTGAAATATTTAATAATGTAAGAAGTACAAGGAGCCCATACCCATATAAGTGACAATCTCTTAGTGCCCTATGATTATGAGTAAATATTTTCTCCAAGCTCCCTGAATTCGTCCTTGGAAGCTACTGAATTTTCTCTGATAAGGAATTTAGCTCCATTTCTTGGCAGACCAAATACTTCTGCAATTGTAACCTCTAAAGTGTTCACCCTCAATCCTTTGACAATGGTTTCATCATGTTGGAGTGTTGTTTCAAACTTCTTTGTCATGTCTTCATTATATTTTGTTAACTTCAACAAGTAATTTCTAACCATCCTTCTCTTGTGAAAATGGACAAGACTAATCTATCCTCCAATACCTGTTGGTGTGTAGATGGTTCCCTTCTGACAATATCACCTCCCATGATGAGATATCCTTACTCTACTCAACTCTGGAAATTTTAGCTCACAATTCAAGTTCAACAACCCACCAACCCTCTATGTCTACTATACTTGCATGCACTTCTTCCACCGAAACTTCAACTGCTATGTCTCTTTCTCCTATGTTCTAGCTGGTTTAGCTTGAAATGGCTTAGAAATTGGCTCAGAATTAGGGAACAAATGGCAAGAAGGTTATAGATGAAAAAAGGTAGTAAAGTAAAAAGGGTTTGTGTGTTTTTTCTATGTTTTGCTTTCGGTGGTGAAAATTAAAAATTTGGAATATATACTATCTCCCCCCAACTAAAATCTTGAAGTGACCTCACTTCAATGCATGTGACTAGGTAAATGGTATGCTTACTGATTATGGAAATAAGATTATTGAATGTAAAGCATGCAAAACTAAATGTGAGGAAATATTGAATGCATTGGAAATCTATGTTAATTATGGACAATTAGTATGTGTACCTATCATTTTAGATGAATGTACAACTCTATGCATGTGAAACTTTTGGAAGCGTGTTTACAACATGATTTTGATTTGATGATGGTTAATTGCTATGGGTGATGGAGGAAATGACAGGTTGTTGCTTGTGAATTAAAGGATGCGGTATGTACGGTTGATGGAATGTGAAGTGATAGTTCAAATGCATGAAATTCGTGAGAGGCGATGTGGAATGGAGTGGTTATGTTGCATGTAGTGATATGATAGGTTTATGGCTACATGTATAGAAAATTTGGAATGAATGTGAATGATATACAATTAATTTGGTGTAAATATTTGAATTCTTTGATAGGTAATTGTTGCGTGTACCTTCAATAACATGACTCGAAATGAATTGTTGTAGTTTTTATGCATGAAGCTATAGGTCCCTACTTCATAGTGGAGCAATCTTAAAAATTATTGTGTTTGTGTCACCTGTGCGGTGTGTGCACATGATGTGGGATAAGGAATTATACTTGAGTGCTCTCAGGAGGTGAGCTATGTAGCTAATTTGCCGAGTCACTGTGAGAACTGGTAGTATCTACTAATAAGTTGTGATCTTGTGGTAGTATGTCTATATTAGAACCACTATTTTGACCATATTGATCCATTAGAGAAAGAAGAAAATCATCTTTCTATGTTGGCTTCTTGTATATCTTCAATTTGTGTCCATTAACTAACAATAAAAATCTAATTACATCTATGGTCTATAATTTGACTGCTCCATTGGGGAATACCTGATGCATTTCATATGGTCCCAACCATCTAGATTGTATCTTCCAATTACAATCTTTATATTTGGAATCATATAATAAAGCCCAGTCACCCACATTAAATTCTTTAGTCTTTATAAACTAATCATGCCATTTAGTCCTCTATTTTTGAAGTATCTTTGTGTGATGAATGGAATCCATTATAATTTCATCTATCCCATTCAGATTATGTAGCCTCTCCTTCTATGCTACTGTCAATTCCATGTCTAGTTCCACTACTATCCTAAGTATCTTGTATTCAAACTCTATTGGTAGAATTGTTGTTTTATCATACACCAACTCATAAGGGTGAAACCTATAGTTATTTTCCATGTTGTCTTATAGGCCCACACTGCATCAAGTAATCTAGTTTCCCAATCTTTTCTATGAATATGCACTATTTTGGTCAAAATATTCTCAATTTATCTATTTGTAACCTCCACCTATCGATTGGCTTGGGGGTGATAAGGTTTTAATTTTCTACGTCTTATTTCATATTCTTTAAGCAATTTATAGATGAGTTTAGAAATGAATTAAGGACCTTGATCAGTCACAATTTCTGTAGGTACTCCATACTTGGTAAAGATGTCTTCATACAGGAACTTAGCTACATTCCCATCTCTTACAAACTGTAATGCCTTGACTTCAACCCACTTTGTCAGATAATTTGTGCAAACTAAAATATACTCTTTGTTATTAGATGTTGGTGAAATTGGTCCAATGAAGTCTAGCCCCCATTTATCAAATGATTTTAATGCCAATTGTGGTTGCAAAGGAATCTCATATGTCCTTATTGGTTTTCCCATTATCTGACATTTGTCACAACTCCTTGTATACTTTACTGAATCCTTATGAAGAGTTGGCCAATAGTAGCTAGTTGTTAAGATCTTGAGTGCAGTCCTTTTGGCTACAAAATGACCCCCACATGGCTCATCATGACAAGATTTTAAGATTTCAAAGACCTCATCCTCTCTTATACATCTCCTTATGGCATTATCTGAACTTGTATATAATAGATAACCAACTACCTAAGAATATGGAAAGCTTTTATACACCGGTTGTCTCTTTCCTCTAGGAGAGAAATATGATGGTATCTTCCCTACCACTAAGTAATTTACAATATCAGTAAACCAAGGTGTGTGTACATTGAGAAAAAAATTCTCATCTGGAAAAGAATCATCCACAACACCTTCTAGCTGTGTAGGCAATCTAGATAGAAAATTTTCCACCACATTAGCTTTCCTAGGCTTATCCACTATGGTTATATCAAACTCTTGTAGTAAGAACAACCTTCTGACTAGTCTACCTCCAACCGCAGGTTTGTTCATTAAATACCTTATTGCAGTGTTATTTGTGTGGATAAAGATTGGACACCCAGTGATGTAAAGCCTAAACTTGTTAATGGCATAAACAACTGCCAACATCTTTTTTTTTGTGATAGTGTAGTTAAGTTATACTCATAAATTTTTGCTAATGTAGTAGATATCATACTTCTTATTACCTTCCTTTTGTCCCAATACTACTCCTATGGAAAAATCAAAAACATCAGTGTGTATGTGAAAAGGTAATGTCTAGTTTGGCCCTCTCAAGATAAGTGCATTAGTCAAGGTTGTCTTAAGTACTTAAAGGAGTGCTGACATTTTGTGGTACATTCAAATTCTATATCCTTGGTGAGCAGAACAAATAAAGGTGCTGTAATTTTACTAAAGTCTTGAATGAATCTCCTACAGTAGCTTGCATGTCCCAAAAAACTCCTTACATCTCTTTGCTTTTGTGGCACATGAAGTGTAGAGATGATCTCAATCTTGTTGGGATCCACTTGAATTCCTTCACTTGATATAAAATTCCCTAGAATAATCCCTTGAGCCATCATCATAAAACATTTCTCATGACTCAGAGATAGATTGTGTTCTTGACACCTTTTCTAAACCTTCTCTAGATTGTTGAGTGCTTCTTCATATGTTTCTTCATAGGTGGTGAAGTCATCCATGTAGATTTCCATGGATTCATGAGCATAATTTGAGAAAATACTTAGCACTTCCATCTGGAAAGTGGTTGGGGCATTAAATAGTCCAAAGGGAAGAACAAAATAGGCATATGTGCCCCAAAGGCATGTAAATGTGGTTTTATCCTTGTCCTCTGGAGCTATCTTTATCTGGTTAGAGCCACTAAATTCATCTAGGAAGGAAAAGTAATTTTTACCTACTAGGGAGTCAAGTACTTAGTCAATGAAAGGTAGTGGAAATTGATCCTTCCTAGTGGTTGTGTTTAGCTCTCTATAGTCCACACATACCCTCCATTTTCATCCTTTCTTGGGGACACTAACTAAAGGTGACACCCATTGACTGTCAGAAATAGGATAAACGAAGCTTGCATCAAGTAATTTTTGTAGCTCAATTTTAACTATTTCTCTTAAGGCAGGGTCCATTCTCCTTTAGGGTTGTCTAATTGGCTTAAAACTATCATTTATGTAGATCCTATGCATGCACAGGTTTGGATCAATCCCCTTCATGTCATGGTAGTCCCATGCAAAGGCTGTTGTGTGTGCCTGCAACATAGTGTTAAGGGAATTTTTTTGTTCTTCAGTTAGTCCATTGTTAACATTCGACATTTTACCTGGCATGATTTCTAATGTCTTGGATGCTGATTGGATAGATGAAAGGTCAAGTCCACTAATGTTTGGGACACATTGTTGTGGCAATAGAGAATGGAAAAGCTAGGATACTTCTTCTGATGAATTTTTAGGTATAATATTTTGCAGTGGATCTTGCAAACATGAAAGATAGTCTTGTTGTCGTGGGTCCCTACTGTAATTATTTTGTATGATGTGGTCAATTAAATCATCCTCATCTTGATTTTTCAACACGGGGCTGCATTCTATAGTCATGAGAATTTGCAGGGAATAGTGGTCTTCTTCATCCAAGCTAGGCCATATATTTTGCTCTAGATTTTCATGAGGTTGGGCTGGTGGATAGAGGACCAACTTCTTAGTGACAGTTCCATTTGATATTATCATGTTCCCAGACCTACAACCTATGAATGCATCAGTTTTTTCTAACCACATTCTGCCTAAAATAAGTGGATATCCTACAAGGTTGGCCTTTGGATGCAAGACTAAAATTAGTAGGATACTCCCATGAATCAAATGCTATGACTAAGTCCTCAATGATCCCCTCAGGTTTCACTATTGACCTATCTTCCAACTATAAAATAGTGGGTGTAGGTCTAAGGTTACCTAATTGAAGTAGCTGCATTGTCTCCTTAGCCATGACAGTAATGGTTTCCCCTAAATCAATCAAGGTGTTCTTGATAAGGGTCCCATTTATCTTAACATCCACTACTGGAATTCCAGGATATATATATTTAGAGATAGTTATATTCCCTAGCATATTATTAGCAAGGTTCGTTAGGACATGAATTGTCTGAGGGTCCTTCCTCTTTCTCCTTTGATTTTTAAGAAAAAGGTCTCTTATTGTCTTAGTATAAATTGGGATATCCTTGATAGCTTGAATGAGGGTAATTTTGATACTTACATCCTTAAGTTGACCCAATAATTCTACCTCATCTTGAGTATGATTTCTTGGGATGGCTAAATGCTCAGGGAATGGAGGATTTGAACTTGAAATAGTCCGGTTTACCTAATTCGACCTAGGCTCTAGAGGTGAATTTTCTAAAACTTTAGCTATGAGTTCCTCATCTACAATCTCAGTTATTTGAGGGGATGAAGGCCTAACCAGTGCTTTCCCTGACCTGAGGTGGACATAACTCACCTCTACCCCATAAGTGGGGTATTGAATAGATTCGTTAGTGTAGGCCTATTGGATAGGCTTGTTATTGGGGTTAGGTTTAGGTTGTGCAGGTAATTATGGTACTCTTGGTTGGTACTCTTGGTGGTTGAGATGTTGGGTTTGATGGATTGGGAATGATGGCCTATTGTTGTGGTTTAAAAGGTAGCAAAGGGTGTTGGTAATTCATGTTTTGGTGCTGCCACTTTTGGCCCTTTTGCCATTGTGGTTGCCATTGATTTTGTTGCATTGTCCATTGAGGGTTGTAATTAGAGCCTTGTAAATTTTGTTGTGGCCATGCATTTGGTTGTTGCTGGTTCAAATTTGTTGAGGTTTTTCCATTGCTGAGTGTTTTGCCATTGATTTTGGGTATTTAGCCAGGGTTGCCCGATTCCAACTAGAGAAATGTTGATTACTAATGAGAAATGATGTATTAAATTTAAAGGGTCTTGTGGAATACCTTGTCTTGGTTTCCATGGCCTTCTTTGTGAAATTTAGAACTATCCATCTTCACCTTCTAGTGATTGAAAATTTGGTTTCTTTGATATATCTTCTGTAATATTTGCCACCCTTTTACACGTGCAGTTGACTTTTGTTTGTCTACAATTGGGGTAGTATTCAATAAGTATTGCTTCAACCTCCTACCTTTTATTCACATGTAGAGTGTCCAATTGAGTATCTAGATGACTTATAATAACTTCTTTCATGTTGGACATTAGGTTACTTAACTCTACTCTTGAAACCCCATTAGATGTCTTGCCAATGGTAGATGTTATTTCCCCTCTTTTCCTTTTGGTAAAGGTCCTTGAATAGTTTCTACAAACCTTGCTGATTTCTTCAAAGGGTAATTGAGACACATCCCTTCTCACAATAAGGTTAAGGGAATCCATGCAATCATCATTGACTCCTCTTAAAAAAACAAGCTTCAAAGATTCTTCTAAGAGTCTATTTTGTGGGTTCTTCTTCAAGTAGAATTGGAACCTTTCTACATAATCCTCCAATGATTCATCCTCTTTTTGAGTCATTCTGAAAATGTTATCTCTTCTCCTTTCAAATCCTCTATAATAGTCCTGGTATTTTTCCAAGAATTTTGTTTTCATAGTGTTCCAGTTTGGAACATCTCTTCCTAATACCACAAACCATCTCATGGCAACATCTTTCAAAGTTGTAGGAAATAGCTGAGCCTATGAGCATCAATTGTTTAGTCATAGCTCCTACATAGGACATCAAACTCGAACAAGAATGTGTTTGGACCCTCAATTACCAAGGCATAGAAGATTGGAAATGTTGAAGGAGGTATGTTCTTTAGGATAGTATCCCTTTCTTGGTTGGTAATAGGAAATTCAAAAGTCACATGTTCTGGTGGATCATCCATTGTTGCATCAGCCATAGTTTGGAAGGTCCCTCTATGTTTGCAGTAGATGTTGGTGAAAGGGAAATTTCTTCATCAAGAATACCCTCACTTTGATCATTGTGGTCACCAATATCTGCTCTAGCTTGTTGAGTTGAGGGGAGAAACCTTCCTAAAGTGTCTCTATGTATCCGCATACAATAGGTATGACTTCTATAGCAACAACTCCTACACAATGTTAGTGAAATATTTTGGTGTTTGAAGGAATAAAACCTAATTTTCCTAATACTAGAAAAAAATTTAAACTAGGAAAGATTTAAAACAATAGAAACAAATCTTTGAAAGTAGTACCATCCTCGACAACAATTCCAAAAATGTAGAGTCCCTACTAGTATCTAGTAAACTTGGTGTCAATCACACAATTCAGAGGGGAAACCTAGCTGAACAATCCACTTGAACCATTGGAAAGACCTTCATTGAATTATTGACCAGGGCTGGTAAGCTTGTGATGGTACTGGCACTGTATGTGATTTCAAAGACTCAAGACTGCCTAAATCATCCTAGCATAGGTGTTTACACGCTAAAAATCATAAAAATGCATAACAATAAAAGAAGTAATATTGACACTATTGCTACAGGTTCCTACAGTATAAGACTGTGACTAATTCACTGTCAAGGAATGAATGCTAGAATTTAACTAACATTGTTAATTAAACCTACACTCTGAAGTACAACAAGCTTAAGCAAACTAAGGCATAAATGTGAAACAAGAATTGTTTAGGAATCCATTTACAACTATAACAAAAGGAATCTAATTAACACAACATGCATTTATGAAATAACTACTATAACAGAAGTAATTATATAGAAAATGAAGTGAGGGACAGTTACCTTGAGTGGCCCTTTCTCAAGTGATTATCTTCACTGATCTAACCCAAATCTATCTTCTTAGATTAATGCAATCATAATAACTTAAAACCATTAATTGCACAACTTTAGAATATCACATAAGATTCTACTAGAATATCTTATTCATGAGATCATGATTGAGCAATAAACATTATGTATGTAAGAACAACTAATTGAAGATATCTAATAGCTATATTTGCTATTGAAAAATTAACTAAATCTCTATGCCTCAACCACCGAGACATACATATAGGCACGGGGGAGTTTATTAAAACAAGGACCCTAAAATGAAATCATAAATCACCACTCCCTTTATATTAGAGTGTGATAAAGACTAAGCAATCTAAACTATAATTGAAAAAGGAAGAAGAGTCCAAATAGAATTGTGACTTTGCTGCAACAAAACTGGAACGTGGACTGCTTGAATTAATCACGTTAGACTCCTAACTGTAACAGGGTTCTTCTCCTTCAACATATTTATTGAATGTCATAATGATGCACAATCATCTTCATTAAGTGCCTCCATGTTGTAATTGTCACACTTAGCTTATTCTATAACCTCCTCTACTTTGTTGTCTAGAAACTCCTCTAGCTACAGGCTACACCTGACAATTACCACGGGCTACACTCTACCTCCTCTAGCTCCTTGGATGCAAGGAGTTAGTTCATAAAATATATACACAATAGTAACAACCATAGCTAAGGACATATATCCATTACAATTCACACATATTCACACATTAATTATGCAATAACCATCACATCATAACCATATTTCCATATACTTTAAATCAAGTTCAGGTTTGCATAATGAGCATAAAAGATAGTATAGTGTAGGAATATGTATAAAATAAGTGTCTAATAATATCTATGAGCTTACATAAAAACATCAGAAAACTAACTAATAACTAGACTCATCAACTCTACATTTATAAGAATAATTCTTCACTCCAAAATCTAATTATGCAATAACCATCACGTCATAACCATATTTCCATATACTTTAAATCAGGTTCAGGTTTGCATAATGAGCATAAAAGATAGTATAGTTTAGGAATATGTATAAAATAAGTGTCTGATAACATCTATGAGCTTACATAAAAACATCAGAAAACTAACTAATAACTAGACTCATCAACTCTACATTTATAAGAATAATTCTTCACTCCAAGAGTATTTTAATCTTTTAAATACAACAAATATAGTCAAATTCCTTCAAACAAGGGATAGTCTATTAAATAAAGCAGATAAAACCTATGGTTCCAATTTCATAAATGTTGATAATATGCAGGGTTTTATGGCATTTCAATGTTTTTTATTATTGACATTGTTACTTCCCAAAAATGTAGGTCCAAAATCATGGAATACAATTTCACCATCAAGGCTAGGGGTTGTCATTCATGAGAGTAAAACAAGAGTTCATTAATGGATTATAGTGGTTTTTGGGGTAGCTTATGCAAGGATAAGCTCTCCTACACTTTGTGCTTAGTTAGGCCTATTAGAATGTTCCTAGAGGTATCTTAATTAGGATTGAAATGCAACAAATATGTTACAATTTGTATAGTTTGCAATTTTGAAGGTGAGTTTAACCCTAGAGATTGTCACTAGGTTGACGAAAAACCAATTACACAAATCACCTCTTATATAGTTGGTGTAGTCTTCATTTTAGAAAATGCAAGATGTGGGTGCAAGGAAATGGTTCACAAATGACTTATATAATAAACCTCATAATCAATATTTCCTTGTTTAAGCTACCAAATTATGAATTGCATAAAAAGTAAAGTTAACTCCTAATCTACTAGTGAATGATTTGTTCTTTTAGGGTGTATGATTGAATCATTAGTTCTCAATATTGGGGCATTTTCATTGGTAAATAGATTTATAATTTATTAAAAGAAAATAGAAATGAAACCATAAAGAATAAAAATATATTCATATACATACATCAAATATGTGAAATCAATAATAAAGCATGTTTAACAATCCATTGTAGAACTGTATAAATCTATGTGCAATACAAAAATACTTTTTTGAGGCTTGTAATTGTTACACCCTTAACTTTAACTATGTTTTACTTTTTACTTTGAAGTAATTAGTAGATGATTATGCATGTTCAACGATTTGACGTTTAGTTAAAATGGCTAGAAAAATCAATGTTTTTCATGAGTTATGTTTATTTGACTAAAATTTGACATGTGTTTAAAATTTGTCAAGATGTGATGATCTCATGAGGATTAGGAAAATGATTACTGAAACACTAATCTTGTGTTGTTGATTGCAAGTTGCATTTAGAAAACAGGTTTCCGCCCTTCGAGAAAGGGAGGGAGAGCATCATCAGAGAGAAGGGAATAGATACAAGGAATAGAACAAGTTGTCACCATCTTAAGTCTATTTCTAATTGCTTAACGTCAACCTAGTCCTTTTAGGGATAGTGACGTAGTCAAGATTGAACATTAGTTGTTTTGCGACTGAGACAATTTTCTACTGAGCACGTCGCTTCTTATGTCGTAAACAAGTTTCGCTGTGACCTCAATTGCGTAATTGGTTGTTCATTTTGTCTAATAGTTTGAATTGGCTTAATAAGTCGAGGAACTAATATGATAGCCTGATTCCTTGCAAAAGGAATTCATTATGATAATCATCTTTGATTTCATTTTATGGGGTTAATACGCCCGAGAGATGACAAAAGATCAATGAACTCATTGATCGTGTAAGATTGTGTTACCAACTCTAAATTTTGGAATGATTTGTCATTTATATGTGTTTGTATTTGGTGATACTTTTAAATGACTAAGCTAGTCGTTGATTCCATTATTTCGACAAGACTCCTTTTATGAAGGGGTATGATATATCGATAAGTTTTCTCAACTCAATTGAGGAGCTTATTGATTATTGTGACAACATAGATATTCCTTTTCCTTATAAAAAAAAATGGATTTTGTTTAGCCACGACCGTCAAGGTGAAGGTGGTGAAAGCTTAATAGCTTTTCAAATATTATTAAGGCCATAAAGGCAACGAGCTTGTATATAAGAAATTGAAAGTGTTCCAATATAATTCAAATGTTGTCGAGCTATAATAAGTCGTGGAACTTAACTTGAGGTGGCACATATTTGAATATTAATGCTTGTTTAAATAGTTGACACTTCAGATCGTGAAATTCACCACGTGAATCTAGCTCTCGTAACCGCATAGATAATGGGATTTAGTTGTTTTTCTCTTCCCAGCTATAGTTGTGAAAAGCGTAATCAGAGGAACCATTGAAGCAACATGAAAATCGGATTGGAATTAGTTTTATATCTTTATCTACCTCTATATCAATTTTTTTTATTTAACCGATTCTAGAGGGAAGAAAATGGGTTTTCAGTTATACACAGTTATATAATTGTTTTTCAAGAAACGGTGAGTAGTGGTAGTTGTGCGTTACACGGGCATAGGGAAGAAAAAGGTCATTCTAGAGAGAGATGCGGGGGAGAAAAGGGGAGAAGAGTATTAAGAAATATTACCTAAGAACAGGCGGAAGGGAGTCAATCGATCGGGACGTGAAACTCAGGTGACTAAAACCAGTGAATAGGGAGAAGGAAAAATATTTTTGATCTTTTTTTCAATGCGCTCATAGTGCCATTTTATTAGTTATTGGACCTGATTTGATTTGTATTTTGAGGGTTTTTCTTTGGTCGTTGGTTGTGATACAAATTTGAAAGTTTGAGGAAGCCTATCCATTTTGCGAGAATGTAAGGAGCATGTTTACGGCGGTTGATATTGACCTTTTCTAAGTATGTGAGGAGCATGCTTACGACGGTTGATATTGACCTTTTCTAAGTATATGACATACATAGAAAAACAAAAGACATGAGAGGAGAGGACTCAACCAGTCAAGAGACCACCAAATTCAAGTATATAATCTACCACCTTACATTAAGGCCAAAATGAATTTTGATAATTGACGAAGGATTGAAAGATATGCATAAAACGAATTGGCCAAAGAGCTTTTGAGACTTGTAGAAATGTAAACACGTATGCAGGAGTAAAAACCAAACTCATGGCATCGAGAGCATTTCCTCATCTATGGAGTGACAACAACCCTAAAGACAAATGGAAAGCGACGTCCTAGTTTCACGATTTTGTGTAGAAAATTCCAAGAATGGCTAACGTAAGGTGCTAAGAGATTTCTACAAAAGTTCGGACCCTGATTGCTCCGAAGAAGGATTAGAAGAGATTACAAATATTGTGTTTCCACAAGCTTGGAGAAGCATCATTGGTAAGGAGTGCATAATAGCACCGTTATATAGGCATGATTTTCTCTATCCTTAACTTATTTTACGGGCTTGCAAATAAAGAGTTTATTATGGATGTATATCTTAACAATTTTTGATTACAAGAAAGAAAGGATGAATCTATGTAATCTTTTATTATCTTGTTGAACATGCATCCTAAAACGGAAAACGGTACAAGTTTTAGAGAATGGAAAGACCAGATCAGTATTCCCTTAAAAGAGAAGTATAAGGATATAATGGAATATCTTGGGTGAAGACTACAATAGTTTAATAGATGTATTCCTGCTTTTAGAAGCATATCTCTGTTATTTATTTGAAATAGAGGTTTCAGTGATGATAATATCCTTTTGATATTGAAGCAACAATGTTGCACTATGGTTATAGAATACCTTTTTCAAAATTTAGATTTACACGACATTTTTGTAAAACAAATCCAAGAGAATAGGTGATCCAGGGATGTGGTAATTTAGATAGCCTTTCTATTAACCATTGGTACTTGTGCTATGTTGTCTCAGGAGAGAGAATAAACTAGGCAATGCAATGATATATAGATCTCATAGTTCTTTTTCAATAGAAATTATTTTAGTGTTAAGTGCACATAAGACATAGGTAGCCCAAGATTGGGTATCAGTGGAATGATTTACCTCAAGGTGGGACATAAGGAGAGTTTCATAACTCAATTCATTATGACGGTGGTAAACTATTAAGATCGATAAAGGTTTAAGAAATAAAGGAAGTTATAAATGAGTTCATAACTTAACCTAGGTTGAAAGTCAGTAGACTCACGTAGACCAAGGGGTTGAAGATAGATTATTATCTTTTATTAATCAAACCTTTTAAGGGTTGAAATATTGACTTAGATCAAGACTATTGATATGAAATGATAGTATTCTTTGAGATATTATATTGGCAAGGAAATTCCTTGAATACTATGTTTATTCATGTATGTAAAGTGTGAATTCAAACAATGTCAAGTGGTCTTGAAGAGACTAGAGGCATTTTGTTTTTATGGTTAGTTACACTTATGTTATTACCTTTGGAGAATCAAGGATGATGATATTTCTTTGCGTTGGGTTAGAGAAGCTAAACCCTAGTATTGAAACAAGGAGGATGTAGGGAGTCTATAACTCTTATGTCGAAGATGACATTGTACATATATATATTGATTGACAGTGAAAGGTTGAGAAAACCATAGAATGAGATAGGAAGTCTTTATAATACCTTAAGAGATTCAACGATAATGTCAAAACTCAATTTAACACATCAAGATGTTGGGTATTGAATATCGAGAGTAAAATGACATGAATTCATAAACCCTAGGTATTGCAAGGATGCAATAAAGAGACTTTTAAAAGGTTTGAAATACCTAAATTTTTACTTTGAATGAATATCCTAGATTAAGGATTAGTTCTAAATCAGATTGACTAGAATGGTTTTCTTAATAGACTAGTTGTGTCTAGAATACCAATAGAGTAATTAAAACTTCATATTGTGATAGTTCTAAGATGAGTCAGAGGTGTGTGTCTAGATGGCATGACCAATCAGAGTGATCATACTTAGCTAGAAGGGATCTAGAGTTGTATGGTCGATTGAGTTTTGTAGGACACATCACTAGGACTTAGATGGTGAAACTTGACAGTTCCTTATATCTATACTCTTCGAGAAGGGTCGGGTCACTTCCAGTTTGGAAGTGCGCGGGGGACCACTTGAGTCCATGGTTGGAGGAAAAGCACTCAGATGATGCTCTCCCTCTGTAGCAGTAGACTCTCTGAGGCTTGTGAAGATAGAGATCAACATTCCAAATGCAGTGAACTCCATGTTCTGGCTTACGACAGTCAAAACCTATGAGGTAAAACTAATCTTTATGCTAAGTGTATCTTATGTGATATAAATGAATATTGTAATGAATTATCTTGATTCTAGTTACGGTTACATGTGAATTCAAGTTTGAATTTTATCTAGATAAGTTATACTTTATTCCTGTGCTTATGCAAATGATTTAAAAAAAAAAAAATCTCTCTCATGTTTACTAAATTTATTTACCTTCTTGTAAATTCTTGAGTTTACTTGTGTTTTAAGTGGATGGATGTTACAGTAATGCATTAGAATACTCACATTTATCAAATACAAAATTATACCCATGCCAAATATTGTGGCAAAGAATAAACCCTAGTTGAGACTAGAAGATTCCTTTAGAGTAATGCAAACTATCACATAAACATTCTCCTATAGATTACAATTACAAATCTAACACTATTTTGGTTTTATAGGTATGTTCCTCTCAAGATAAGCTATATTGGCATGCTTTGAAACCCTACATTGATCTTACATTATGGTGACTGAGAATAGAAAACACCAACCCTTTGAACATAGAATGTGTAATGCGCTAAATGTGTACATAGGGAAAAAACACAACTATCAATTTTTTTTGTAACAATAACATATAAACACTATTGATTGCCAACCATGCACACACATGGTAGGGTACTATATACATCGGATAACGTTGCTTGTGCAACATCACCTTTGGAACGTTGCTCGAGAGTGGGGTATGAGGATAATGAGATCATTTTCGTAGTGTCCATCACACACTCCTTTAAATAAACATCAGGACGACTCTAAAATCTAGGTTAGGTATGGAGGTTACTATTGAGGTTGATAATGACATTGCTTTCAAATGACGCCTTGAAGGCAGTTTAGTTAACCTCCTCAATTATACTCTTACTCATCAAGATGAGAATTCTTGACCCAATGTAAATATTGATGCCATAGTTATCGATGATGATATTGTTGTTATCTGATTACTAATACCCCCTTGATATTGATGTATAAATGTTAATATATTAATGTTCTTACATCCTACATAGTTCTAGTATTACTTTTCTCATACTTTTATTATTGTTATGATCCTTTCTACTCCTTGTCATAGATAAGATTGCTATTATTGTCGGCAAAAATATTTCTCTTAATGTTCATATTACCACTTATGAATATTAAACTATTACTTACAATATTAATATTTATAATATTATGACATTTGTTAATGTTACCTCTTTAAATTAACAAGATTATATGTATATATGTTCTAATCAATCATTAGTATTATAATTTCTCTTTGATTTTAGAATTATTAATTAATATTAATATTAATATTAATGCTATTATAAAAAAATGCTAGGGTGCTCTTATCATTAAATTTATTACTTATTATTAGAATTGATATTAATATTACTGATATAATGCTAATATTAACATTATGGCTAATACTATTATTACTCTTAATATTGAGCACTCGCCTTAATAATGATAATAGTATTATTATTATGAATGTAAATGATAAAATTGATATTACTATCACTCTCAATATTAATATTGCACTAATATTTATATGTTATTAATCATAATAATATTAACTCACTTTAGTATTAATATAGTCATTATTAATCCTATGGATAATATATATATATATATATATGTATATATATATTTCGACAGGGGTATCCTCATGACCTAGCCTAGTACCCAAAGGGGTGAGTTAGGGCGAGACTAGTCCCCTATGGATAAAATATTAGTTTCCACTTCCAATTTAATATTATCTCTGACATGGTTAGTAATTTTATTAATGACAATGTAATTATCGATATTGGTAATATCCTAATAATATTGGTTATGTGAACAAGATAACTCTACACTTTCATATTAGTGTTAATAGGTATACCAATATTAATATATAGGTTTTAATTTTACTATGTTTTAATGTTTATACGTGAGGTTATTAATGTGTGCATTTCTAAGAACATGATTATTATATCAGTTGAAGATAAAATGTAAACTAGAAAATTCTGAGATCTATAGCTAGGCGTGAATGAAGTGAAAGAACTGTGCAAGGTGTAAACATAGAAACCCTAATTGGTGCTACTATGTGAAATTGACGAAACAGGAAGAGTTGATGTTTCCATTTGGAAATAGAAAGGTCTTCACATGCAAAAACCATAGTCGACTACTCTATTGATATGCGCCTCAAAACGATGGCTAGGCAAGTTGGGGGCAATAACCTTGATATCACAAAGGAAAAGGAATGCATTCAGGAAGAGAAAAAAATGATACTAGAAGGAAGCACGATTGAAGAAGCAAGAATGAGTAAAGGAAACACTATTGAGGATGCAAAAATGGACAAAGAAATGGATGATTGTTGCCAGAAGAACAACAAGACACCAAATCGGGTAAAACAAGTTAGAAATACATCTTCTTGATGGCATTATTGAAGTTATTGTTGAATGTCAAAATAAAATTGTTATCTTTTTTTTAAATTAAAGGCATCCCCGCTAAGGAAAAATTTACAAATGGGCCCATTTAAACTAGGAAAATTAGGGGTTGGGAGATAGAATCCCTAAGAGGCCTTGGAAAAGGGTATATTTATTGCATTTTTAAATCAATAGATCATGCTCAAGCTGTTTTACAATATGACACCTAGGTTATTTGTAGAAAAAATTGCTACTTGCAAGCATGAATTTTTAACTTATACCCTGAAGGGCCTTCTCACTCACATTATCCTATGTGGGTGGAGTTTCCTTTCCTTAACTTGGCATTTAGACCCTTCTTAAAATATATTGTGGATCAACTAGGAAAATTTATTTGGTGTAAACATGATTCTAATAAATTTTCAAGTTTAAGGGTGCATCCAAGATCTTGTTTGACCTAAATAATCCATTACCTGAAAACATTAAACTTATTTGTCTAGGTTTTGAACTAGATTAGCCTATAGTGTATTATTGAAAGGATGTCCATCTGATTCATGAGTGTCCTATGAAAAGGATAAAACTAGTTTAGTCACCTCATACCTCACCTGACAATCTATCCCTCCCTTGTTTCACACATGTTATTGATAATACACCCCTTTCTCTCCCAATCCTCATATTTATTCTGATGTTTTTGGTGAATCTCCCCCTTATTAGAAAGACATAGTTATGTTTGATGGATGAAGATTGGTAAGAAAGAGAAAAGAACCACTGGTCCCTTCCCCTACTCCCATTTCTTACCCTTCACCTTGTGAAATCACCTCCACATCTTCTCCTTCTCCTCTTAATCCATTTGCTCATGAATATTCTTCTCCCTCCCTTCATTCCTCTCTCCTTGTCACTCCTCTCCCCAATCATGTTCTTATGATTCCTCGCATTCTTGTTATAGATCCATATCTCCTTCTTCTGCCTCCAAAGATCATCAATTCAAGGAACATGAGCTTACTCTTGATAATAATTCTAGTGTGTTGGCTCAAGGTGTTGATTATTCTAATATTCATCATGAATTTTAAAATTCTTTCATGGAATATTAGAGGGATCTCTCTCCCTCATTGTAAATATAAATTTAAGGAGTTAGTTACAAAATGGAAGCTTGATGTTTTATTTCTTCAAGAATTCAAACTTAGTAGCATTAGACTTGAGGCTTCCTTATACAATATTTGGAAAATGTCACTTTTTTGCATACATCCCATCTAGATGGCAAAGGCGGTGTTGTTATCGGGATCTCATCATGGGTCTCGAAGTTTGTCATTGATAAGGGTGAAGAACCCTCCCATAGTTGTGTTTGGGTTCTTACCATCATCAATGGTCAACTCATTGGATTTATTTCTATATATGCTTCCAACATCTCTAAATATCAAATCCAACTTTGGGACCCAATGGCCAATAATTTACCCAATGCATATTGGATATTAGGCCATGACTTTAACATGGTAGAACATTTTGAAGATCACAACTGGAATAAATTGATAAAGCTTAGCAAGAATTTGATAGTTGGTTGTTTTTTCATAATTCCTTAGGGGTGGTTGACCCTATTCATGATAAAATTGCTATCCATTCTAAAAATTGGTATACCTAGACCAACTGTAGAATGGGAGGAGATAGAAAATTAAGTAGGTTGGATAGATTTTATGTTTCTCCTAGCCTTTCTTTGGTCTAGGATCTGCCAGGGTTATATGTTCAAGTGGACCATTTTTCTACCCTTTCAGATCATTTTCCCATCATTTGCAACATTTTCCT
This sequence comes from Sequoia sempervirens, assembly GCA_007258455.2. Lineage (NCBI taxonomy): Eukaryota > Viridiplantae > Streptophyta > Pinopsida > Cupressales > Cupressaceae > Sequoia > Sequoia sempervirens. The sequence continues at coordinate 25,206 of VDFB02337286.1, forward strand.
ACCCCAAAATTCAACTATTGACAATTCTCTCCCATCCAAGATTAATGTTTCTCATTTAAAAAATCCCATTTGCTTGGTTGCCACAGAGGGGATTTGGAACTCTCTACCTAATCCTAATGAAGGAGATTCTTGTATTGATTCTTGGTGTGTTTCCATTACTCAATGTACTGATTTCCTTCGCTCTTTTGGAAAAAAAATGCTTGGAAATGAAATGTAAGGAAAAATATCTCCAAGGAGAAATTCCTCATGCCAAAAAACTTCTCAATGATGATCCTACCAATATTAATTTGCAAACTTCCATTCCTGCTACTAAAGCTCACCTTCACAAAATTGATAATTACAAAGGTCAGGGGGCTAAATTTAGATCTATGTTACATTGGATAAAAGAAGGAAACAAGGGCACTAAATATTTTTTAATTATCTCAATTACAAACACAAAAAATAAAGAATTGGTGCTATAAGGGATGAATTTGATACTCTTCATTATGATCCTATTGAAATATGTAATTTATTCAAACAATTTTATGAAGCTCTTTTCAAAGATGATAAATGGAAAGATATTCAAAATGCCCTTGAGGATATGGTAAGAGGTTATATTCCTAAGTAAATAGATGTTGATTATAGTCGATATCTTGATAGAACTCTTTCTCTAGAAGAGTTGGAAAATGCTCTTTTTTCTATGGCCCCTTATAAAATTTTGGGCAATGATGGACTCCCTATAGAATTTTATTGGGATAAGTGGCAACACATTAAGGAAGATTTTTACTGCTTATATTTAGAGGAATTTGAGAAAGGATCTTTAGGTCCAATAATTAATGGTGGCATAATCAAGATTATTCCCAAAGGAAAAAAGGAGGATACTATAAGGCCTTTCTAATGTTCAATCAACTTGGTGTTTATGAGTGGACATACAATTTAGAGGACAGGTTCCTAACTGAACAGTTCACTGAACCCTCACAAAGGATTCATTTAATTATCAACTAGGACTTCATAAGCTTTTGATGATCTTGACATTGTATGTGCATTGATGGATTCTACATGGCCTATATCAGTGAGTATAGGTGGTTTACACTTGTACAAAAAGTAGTAAAGGTTGGAAAAGGAAAATAAAGCATTAAATTGCAAAATAGGGGAAATAACATAATCTATTGCTTATATGCCATGGGTACCTTTGAATTAATACTGTAACTGCTAACTACTAAGACTGAACTTTACAACTAACTTATACTATTGAATCCTGACTCTTAACTTCTTAACTTCTCTGGAGAATAACTCAATGTGTTGTTACAGAATGTAATTCATGTTATAGAATATCATTTAAAGAATTCACATACATACAAATGAAAATTCAAATAGATAGATATAGCAATGAATATTTAATCTAGTATAGAAAGAAAGATGGGTTGGCAGTACCTTGAGTGGCCCCTGCTTGAGTTGTTGTGCCCATAGGAAATATCAACTACACATTATTGATCAACAAATCATAACAGTAAACTAAAACTCCTTTATTGCATAAAAACTATACTTCTCACAGTATGACAAGAATCTTCAAAAGATTTCCCATTTAGAAGTACATATCCATTACAACTAAATAACATAAAACTAACATCAATGAAGTATTTTATGGTAAAACAAAAACTATAACTTAGCAACTATATCCTCAACTAGATTTTGTAACATGTCAACCGTTCACTAAAGTAATATTTCCTAAGTTTTCACTTTGCAAGTAAATAAACTATGTACCTTAACCAATGCCATAAATTTTTTCTTTATTTTATAGAGAACAAATGAACAAATATTCCATAACAATAAACAAAAATGATTCCATTCAAATAATTTCACAAATTACAATATTCCAAATAATGTGTACAAAGTACATACATAGCTCAACTGAGCTTCAAGTAATAGATAGTCCAGGAACCTCCTTTAAAATCTCGGTCTTTTGTCACCTACTAAGGAGGAGAAGCATCACTAAAGTACTTTTTTTCCAACCACAGACTCATATGTGGTCCCCTACACATCTATCATTCGATAGATGACCCCATCCTTCAACGAAGAGATTGGTGGAGTAACATTGTAACGACAACCAATCTGAGGTTAGTGTTGTGTCCTACATGACTAGAAATTGTAAACCCTTAATCTAGGACTAGCATGCATATAAATGGATCACAGTGAATTGATAGTGGAGCCAAAGGAAATCACACTACTTTGGCCAAAGTGTTCTCACCTAGTACTTTGAGTGAAAGTCATCCTACTCACATACACTACTCAAGCTCAATTTGACTTAAGGCAATTATAATCTATGCATAGGTTTTTCCTTCAATGGGTAGTCTTTAACCCTAGAGACAACCTATTCCCCTTTTCCCATAACTTAATGGTATTTCTACCTACCAAACATAAATTCAAGTTACCCTCCCTTTAACAGATAATCAAACCCTAGGTGTAACTTCATAAGCTATCTAATTCAATAAAATAACTTAGTTACAGATAACCCATAAGCTATCCTTGATTAATCATATCTAGTATACTTATACCTATGACAAACAATTTCTCCTATTACAGAGTAAATACAAGCACTTTCATAGAAAAGCATATAACAACTTTTCTTTTCCAAAGAAAATGTTATAATTCCCTAATGCAAGTATTCTCAAGCAGTCCAAACAAAGCATACAAAACTCAATCTTTCATAAATAAAGAAAAATAAGAGAAGACTAGATCCTCATGCCTGTAATATGCTTAATCCAATTGACTGACTTGATGTGCAACCTTCCAACAACAACTTAATAGCTTCACTTAATCCTCTTAAAGCAATACTTCACTATAACTTCTCTCTCAAGATAACAATATGCCCTCACAAAGTAATTCACAACTCTCACACAATAACTCTCATCTCTCAGAATAATTACAGTAGAATAATTTTGTAGAAGAATATGTCCCAAATAAGGGAGCTATCCCATCTATTTATATAAAAATAAGAGACATTGCAACCTACAGAAAAGACACCCCAGTCAACACCTTTCTCCATGCAAGTCAATTCACTACAAACAGCTAAAAGGTGGCAACAAACTGAGTATAAACTCATCATAAAATGCTATAGATCAACCCTTCTATTTTATAGCAGTAGAAGACTAATTCAAATGTGCACATGCTCAAATGATGACAGTCGAATTGCAACCAAAATAGACTTCTACAGATTTAAGAGCTTCTATATGTTGACATCAAGTATTTAGCCAACTTCCTTATCTCTTGGTGTGGTTATTCTTATTGAAACAATCCTTTGTTTACAGGCAACACCTATACCATGTTGACTTGGTCACAATTTTACTGAGCAACAAAACAAAGATGAGTCGCTCCATAACAATGGCGTATAATTGGTGCTTTGACCAATTTATAACTTGATGTTTACTTTTCCTATTATCATGCGTTTTACACTTTATTTTGCAACTTGTAAATATTCCATCACTTTGTATAAAAGTGTCCAAGTTTGGAGTAATTCATTGTTAATAATTAAAAGATGCATTTCCAATAGTATCGACTATGGTTTTCTTACATATCAACCTTTATTGCTATGAAATACTTTACATATGGTTTGACCATTATCCATTGTCAACATATGTACATATTATTTGGCCTTTAAATACTTTGCATATCTTATATACAAATCGACCTATATTTCATATATATAAATCGCCCTCAAAGTATCACATATATATAAATATATATTTATATATGTACATATACATATATATATGTATGCCAATTAAATAGCAATAACGCTATATCATATATATATACCATGTCAATCAAGTATGTATACATTCAATATACAAATGAATATGAACAAGATAACATTCACATAATAATAATAACCATATTGACTGTATACATATACATACATACACACACACACACACACACATATATATATATATATATATATATGTATGTATATTCCTCTATGTACATGTATACGTACATATACATATGTTGATATATATGTATGGAAATTTCCATTTGCCAAACATATATATATATATATATATATATATATATATATTTACCATGTCAATCAAGTATGTATACATTTGATATACAAATGAATACGAACAAGATAACATTCACATAATAATAATAACCATATACATATACATATACATATATATATACATATACATATACATATGAGAAGTATATATAAAGATATACATATATATATATATATATATATATATATATATATATATATATATATATATATATATATATATATATATATATATATATATATTCCTCTATGTACATGTATACACACATATACATATATTGATATATATGTATGGAAATTTCCATTTTACAAACATATGTATGTATTGACACATGTATACATATGGATATATGTATATATCTTATATATATATACACATTTGATTGCACAATCAAGCACATACACAATTACTACCATGTTGATAGGGAATAGATGTGTGGTGTATTAATACATATACACATTCATGTCGTATTGTCCATTTGATAGCTCCATGCTCATAAGAATGCATAGGTATGTCTACCTATGTAATCTCATGTACGTGTTCCTTCATGTGTATGGTCTATCGTCAACATGAATATATACATATACATACATTCCATGTGTTTCAACTCATCAATACAAGCATAGTAATATAGGGAAGAACTCATAAGCTCTAAACATATAAACATCATTCAAGCATACATTCAACAATAATCAAGACCCTTACTAATGCAAACACATCATAGTAAGGATGACTTACCAATTCCCAACATATTAACTTGACTCAACCATTCTACTATGAGTGTGTGTGTAAGCTCAATTAGGTTACATTATTGGTTACCCGACCAAGTTCTTCTCCTGAGTGATACTTCCCTTCCACCTAGAAGATTGAACATATACCTACATCCAACAAACACATTCCCATGGTAGTCAACTGTTCAACAAAATATGCTTTCACATAATATTTCTCCATAGTTAGAATATCCAATTCAATAACCATCTATTTCTTATATATGCATACCATCACATAACATTAAATGAAATAACATTCATTCATAATTCATTGATAACAAAGTGCTTTCACATATATCCTCAATCAGAATTCAAAATAAATTCACACATGCAATATTTACCCTACATAGTAATAGTAACTAGAAGTAATTACACAATTGGGGTGTAACATACTCCCCCCCTTGTGAATCATCATCCATGATGATTTTTATGTAGCAACATAAACTAATCAAACAAACAACATATTGTTTTCAAGTACTTTCAAATGCATTTAAAACATGTGGGAACTTTTGTTGTATCTCAACATAGTCTTCCCAAGTGGCAAAGTCTTTCACATACTAGTCCCACTGGACTTTGCACTGTAGAACTTCCCAGTTACGCAAGCGAAGTTTACGTGTTCTGAACACCTTGATAGGCTCGAGAGTTACCACTTCGGGGTCCTATACCTGTAAAGCATTCCAATCAATCACATGATTATCACTTGGCACATACTTCTTTAGGTATGACACATGAAAGACATTATGCATCTTGGCAAGAGCTGGTGGCAATGCAATTCAATAAGCTAATACATTCACTTCCTCGAGAATCTCAAAAGGTCCTACATATCATGGAGCTAATTTGGAAGATTTCCCAAATTTGATTGAACTCTTGTGAGGTTTCACTCTCAACAACACCTTGTCACCTACTGCAAAATTTTGGGGCACTCTCTTAGTATCAACATAGGTTTTCTGTCTATCGTTAGCTTCAACTAACCTTTACTTAATAATCCTCACTTGCTCTTCCATTTTATCCAACATTTCTAGCCCAAGGCTCACTCTATCTTCAAGTCTATCCCAACTTATAGGGGTTCGACACTTTTGACCATATAATGCTTCAAAAGGAGCCATCTTTATTGCAGAATGGTAGGAATTGTTATAAGAAAATTTCACCAAAGGCAAGTAGTCTTCACACTTATATTGCTAATCCATGCAATATATTCTAAGTAGGTCTTCCAATACTTGATTCACTCTTTCCATTTTTCCATTCATTTCTGGATGATGATGCTCTGCTTTCATCCTTTGACATTCAAGACACCTAGCCACAAATCTAGCAGTATCTCCTTTCATCCCTTTCCAAAAGTATAGTGGCTTTACATCTGCCAACATTTTCATCACTCCAGGGTGTCCAGAGTATGGTGCTTCATGGACTTCTTTCCATACCAACTTTCTTAACTCTTCTAATTTAGGTACATACATTCTTCCCTTATACCTGTAAGCACTAACCTGCAAATCTTGCTCAAACAAAGACAAATATTAGCATTTGGTCAGTTTAAACAAGGCAAATATAATGCTCCCTATAAAATTCATTTGAACACAAGAATAACGAAAACAAAGCACAAAAGTAAGCAAAACACAATATAACATTATTCCAATGATCAAACCAACATCTTATAGGGGGATTGGTGCTATTTTGATATGGAAAATAGCCCTTTCCCAACCCCTTTGGATAAGCTATGTGATGAAACTGTTGTGAAGATGATATGAGGTGGGAAAAATCAATTCTCAAATGAAGAGAGTGACTTTGCATTAGCTTTGTGGATCAAGTTGTGGAGGATTTGATGATGAAAGAAGCCTTTGATTTATAGATTTTCAATTGCTAAGAATGATCAAGAGGGAGCAATGTGGGATCAAAAACAAGCCAATGAAAAGAGGCCACTTGTCAACTTGTGAGTGGTTGAGAAGTGTGCAAGATTTGGGAAATGTGCCCAAGAGGGGGAAATTCAAATTTGAATTTGAGAGTTAATGCTTAGTTTGACCTTTGCAAGGGACATGTAAGAGACATTAATTTCTTTGTTGGATGTACATGTCCACTTGATTTTGAATTCAAACTTGAGGGAATATTCCCCAAAGATGCCATGTTGATGGAAAATGTTGATTTTAATAAATCAATAAATTGATTTATTTGTGCAAGTGGGATTATCTAGAGGATGTGACATGCATTAGATTAGATTTAATCAGGATTAATTAGCTAGGATGATGATTAGGGGCTTTGACCCATTTGACTTAGATATTTGGATTTATTTAAATAAAAAAGGGATAGAAGGTGATTTTTGAGATTTTAATTAAATAAAGTTTGATTTATTTAATTAAAGGGATGATGTGAGCCTTGGATTTGGTTTAAATGAATAACCCCAAGACTAAAAGACCGATTACCTAGTGAATGGATTTACCGGTTTGGATTTATTTAATGAGCCGGATGAATATGACCTATGGATAATGCTAATTTCACATGTCTACATTTTGCCCCTCTTCAAGCAAAATTTGTTGTGTTGGTTCAAAGAATAAACTCTGCCGT
>VDFB02337286.1:32674-146577 GCA_007258455.2 Sequoia sempervirens
GAGTTTTCTCCAAGGTTAAGCCCGCTTGAGTTGTTACCCCATTTGCAAAACCTTCAGCAAGTGTTGTGCCTTATGAACCATTCATAATAGAGCCCCTTTAGCTCATCAATTGATAAGTAGGAGGTATTTTTCCACAGCGTGTCAAATTGGATATCAATTTGGATATGGATATGGATATGTGTGATGATATCAGTGCTCTGTTTAGGATTTTGTTGAAAACCAAGCTCAGGTTGACTGATCGAATCAATGGATTGATGATGATGATAACATTGTTGAGGATACACAACAATGCAAGGATTGGATTGATCAGGATTGATTAGGATTAATGATGATAACATTGTTGAGGATGCACAAAAATGCAAGGATAGTGTTAAGAAACACAAGGATTGGGAAATATATCCCTAAGATGATGATTTTTTGATTGGATTTGATTGAATTTGATTGATCATGATTGATGAAGCTTGGTTTGGAACAAAAGTTGTTCAAATGATTCCACATGATGTTTGAAGGGTACATTAGATGCGACTGATATTGATTGTTTGGATCGATGTTCAATGAAAGATGAAGACTGATAAGGAACATCTTCTTGTCAAAATATGCCATGGGCTAGTGATTTGGATTTTTGGATCACAAATTCTCTTGACCAATCTGGTTTCATGTTTGCCAATGTTTGCATCGCCACATAAGTTGGAGGATATAGATCAAGATTTATTCTCGAAGCAAGATGTACATATCTGCCCCCAATGTCTAGGAATGTATGGAATGCAATGGATGAATGCTTGCATAGGTGTGTGGATGGATGGATATGGTAAGCACACAAAGGATTCCAAGGATTATCTTATGATAAGATAAGGTGTTTGGATCAAGAAAGGTCATTTGGATAGTGCTTCATAGCTTAGATAATGTTGGATTGGATAGGATCAATGAAAATGACCCATGTCATGATGTTTACCATAAGCAAGCATAAAATGTTCCCCAAACTTTCATCAAGATCAAGATAACTTGGATGATGGATGTAGATGGATAGAAATGGATTGGATAAATGGTTCATGGATGAAATGGATTTATTATGGCTGAGATGGATGGAATGCTAGATTTATTACGGATGGGATGAGATGCTTTCACTTGAACTAGTGTACGTAGATGCTCGATTCTACACATGACGTCTGTTTACCAGTTTTTCGTCATGGTCTTGCCCAAAGTGCCACCCATGCAGTTTTCACTAGAGGATGATTTTTTTCTTTACTGTTTTCAATCCTTTTTCTTCTTTTTTTTTGGATTTTCATATTTTTTTATTTTTTTTATTTTTTCCATGAAAGATTCATGTTGACCCACCTAGTGGTGTTGATGTAGACGCTTCTGTCATAATGTGCCATCGGTATCCTGCTTGAAGAAGTTGCTTTGCTAAGATATGTGCACTTGAATGCAACTTTTGAGACTCTTGATCTTCTTTATTGATGTCGGGGTTAACTCTGTCTCTATGTGCACATCACAATAAAGTGCCTTCTAAATCCTTATAATGAAGGGTCACTGCCAATACATGGTTAATGTGAGAATTGGATATCATGGGTGGAGGCGTGGATGGAGTGTATTTAGGGATAGGAGATGGATTGGTTGACAGCTTGGAATCTTTGACTCTCCAAACTTGGGAAGATGAGCAATGATGGGTGGATACAGAAGTGTGCATGGAATTAGGACCAACTGCTTGATACACTTTGTACGTCGCTTGAAAAGCCTGCTTTTGCTTTTGTGGACATCCTTGATGGATACTTTTCCCTTTTTTATTTTTCCCCATAGTTTCTTGGACTGATGGAGTTTGATAGGGATGATTTTTCTTTATATTTTTTGGTATCCATTTGTATTTGATTTGTCCATTATGCTTCTCGACCTCTTTTGTTTTGATAACGTTCTTTGTACTTTGATTCAATTCTTTCTTTTGACGTTGGTCCCAATTCGTGGATGGGGTGATGGGTGGATGAAGATTCGTGACGTGGCTGGTTGTAGTATTGACACTAGTTTCATCATAAGGACTTTTCATGATCCCTATGTTGACATTTTCTTGAGACGAAGTTGCCCCCAGTATGGTGGAAGTAGTACCTTCATACTTTGATTCTGCTTGTTTAGAGGGTTCCTGTTTAGAATGCATTCTCTGATAAACGACCACTGCAAATGATGTTATTTCAATTGGATGCTCGACTAACTCTGATATATCTTGTTCTGTCTGACTTGTTTCCTTGAGAGGATAATGTTGGATATCTGCATACCTGATGTCCTCTGTCTGAATTCAGGATATATCTGATCCTAATGTTGATAACTCAGTTTGACTGTAGGAGTTCATAATCTTCTCTTTTTGTGTAACAGAATTTTGTTCTAGATAAAGATCATCTACGTGTCCATCCATAGAAAGCATCTCATGGGTAGATGGAGGAGTATGTGCTACATGGATATGATCATCTTGCATAGATAAGAGAGCGTCCATTAGATTATTGTAGTATCTTGAAGATATAAATTCTTGATCTTGAATGATTTCAGAGTTGCTTTTGACATGCTTTGGATCAAGTTCTTGACATGGGTCAATTTCAAAGGATGGATTGCTTATAAAGGATTCTTGGATATCTTTATTATGCATAGGAAGTGGCTCAATATCCTCTTGATCTTTGAGTGAATTGGGATCAAGTGTTGAGTTGAATATTCCTTCAATATCCGCAATCATGAGGTCGAAGGATGTCAATATGTCTTGGAAAGGACCATTGCTAGACTTTGGAGAGAGATATTGATCATGCTTTAGAATAAATTCTTGGGATATGCCCTCTAACTCATTAGGTGATGTAGAGACATTTTCAACATGATCATTGATCGATGCCTCATTGGATGAGATGAAAACATCTTTATTGATGGATAGATTTTGATCATTGTTTTCAACAATTGTGGTGGAGGGATTTCTAATGTCTTCAACCATAGGGTCAAGTGATGTTGGCATTTCTTTGATTGGATCATTTTTGGTTGGTGGACTTTGATCATGATTGAAAAGTGACTCTTGACATATGTTGATTTGATCATTGGATGAAGTAGAAATAACTTCAAGGTGCTCAGTGATGGATTGATCTTGATCCTTGTTCTCAACAGTTGTGGTGGAGAGATTTCCAATGCTATCATTGTCCCCAATAGTGATTATCTTTTGATCAATCAGGTCTTGGATGAGTTTTTTGAGCCAAACACAATCTGATGTTTTGTGTCCCTTTATTCTATGATAATCACAAAGGTGCTTTTCGTTATACCCCGGTGGTTTTATGTTTGGTTCTTGATAGTTCACGTAAACAGGGATTTTGATGAGATTTTCTTGTACTAACTATTGCAAGACTGATTCAATTGGTCTCCCAAGTGGTGTGTATTTCCACTCATTTCTTTGTGATATTTTCACTTTAAATTGACTTTGTGGTGGTTGATTTTGGAGATGTGGTGATTGATCTTTGAGATGTGGGGGTTGGATTTGTTGATGTGGTTGATTTTGATATCTAACTTCTTGACATTGGAGATATTGTTCTTGATGTGATTGTGGACACAACTCAATGCTTTGATGACATGGATTAACCAATGGAAGAGTGTATTGATTTTGGAGTGACGATATCTCTTGGCTCAATAATTCAATTAGTTTAGCATGTGAAGCAAGTTGTTCTAGCGAAATTTGATCTTGATATTGACACCCTTGATATAGTTGATTTGGATTTTGTTTGAGCAGATTTGGAATGCATACTTGTGGTGTTTGATTTTGGACCATGTTTTGATTTGGGATGATGTTCAAATTTGGCATTATGGGTTGAAATTGACCATTGTTAATGTTGGGAATCACATTGCCTTGATTTAGGTAATTTTGATTTTGTATGGTGTCACCTTGTCTTGGAGTCGTTAACATCTTGTTTGGACTCTGAACAACATTTGTATGATTTGAAAACATATTTATCCCAAAGTTTTCTGGATTTGTGTTTGGAAAACTTGTACTTGGCACATTCTCATTTGGCATATAGGGACTTGGTGGGATGACGTTGTTCATTTGAAGGCTCATGCATTGATTGTTCGATTGACAGACTTGTAGGTTTGGATTTAGATCTACCATCGGGAAATGTGTTCCAATCTTTGATTTGGGCATACTCACACTTGTTGTGCCATTGAAATTTGTAGAAGATAATGATCCCATGTATGGATTGTATAAGTGTGAGTTTCGATAATCAATCAGTTTTGTAAGGCTTTGATAGCCTAGTTGACTTAGATTACTCATGATGTATGGATCAAGTTTATATTCCATGTTCTCCTTGTGTTTTGACTTTGTTGTAAAAGTGACATCTAAGGTTCTTAGGACTAATGATGAGATGAAGGCTGAAAGGTGTAAATGATGAGTGTTGAATGTTTAGGGACCTTGGATCAATGCTAGACTTAGGGTTTGATTTTGATTGGTTTTTGATTTGGATAGTGAATTTGTAAACCCTAAGATGTAAGATGTTATCTTAGGATGAACTTGTTCAAAGGATTGCTGATTTAATTAAATGTATGAGAAAGGATGCATTCCCATACACCTAACTAACAAGGTGATTTTGAATTTGATGATTTACCCAAGTCTAAAATGATGTTTCCAAAGTTGTTTGGTAGGATGGATTTTGATAGATGTTTGGAATTTGGATGAAGTGTTTGATTTGATCCTAAATGAACCTAGGAAGGACTTGTTTACAAGACCAAGATAGTGAAGAAAATGCCTTTCTCTAAGAGTAATTCAAAATCAAAAGACTAATGTTTGCATGAAAACCATATGACCAAAAGATGCCAAGCACATATGTGGGGTCCAATTGATTCAATCTTTGCTTAATGGATTCTTTTTACCACAAACACATTCTTGATTAGGTTTTCAACTGAATGTCCAATGTCCTAATTCCCTTTCATCCCACAAAGTGCATTATGCGGAAGTCAAGGAAATCAAGGCAAAGGTTACCTAAAGTTGACTTTAGTAGAAGCAAATTGAGATGAAATCCAAATGTTTAGAAGCCTCTAAGGATACAAATTTCCCAAGGGCAACCAATAACATGTGAATTTTTTCAAGGATATTTGCCTCTCCTAAAGAGTTTGCAATTTTGATGATTTGTTGAATGTTGGTTTCCCAATGTTTTCGATTAAAGAACTGTGTTTTCAAACCACAAGCAATATGACGTCCTAGCTCAATTGGTACGTTTTTCTTGGTGGGCTTGCCTCATGCCCTTCGTAGAAGAGATGATTTTACATGCAACCAAGAAAAAAATATAAAGGTATGTTAAGAATGAAGTCTTAACCTCTATATTTTAACCAAGATCGGACATGGAAAGTAACTTCTTGGAAACTGAGTTCCAATGCACCACTTTGATAAACTCACTCAATGGATCAATTGGTCACTACAAAACAAGGGTTCTATTTCAGACTTTCTGTTCGTGGAGATTGACCCATACGGTGAGAGTCCCCTTTCGGATCCATCTCATCAGAATCAACCGCGTGATATTGGCATTTCTTCCAATATCCACATTTATATCCCAGTTGGAAATACTCTTGGCTCTAGAGTGTTACTGATTGAGTCATTCCCTTGGGTGAGTACTTTTTCCCCAAGGTAGGCCCTCTAGGATAAACAAAAGCGAATAAAGACAATATTTGTAACTCGATCAATCTTTGTTGGCAACAAAGAGAGAGAATATACGCAATAATGCCCCCACCCACACTCGCACAAGATTTTGTTTGATTTTAAGCCCAAATTGAAGTGTGGAGGTAATCTTTTATGCAACTTAATGTCATAAAAAAGACTTTTGATTCTCAAGATCGTCGTGAAGCGCGAGAGAAGTGCATACGCCTTTTTAGATGAGATTACTTTGAATAAGAGATTACGAAACACGAAACACAAAAAACACATGTTCATTTTAAGCCTCAAAGCAATGATGAATTTGTTTTAAAGCACCAAACGAAATATGAAGATTTGATTGTTCAATTTGTTAATCCAAAATTGTAAAACTAGTGAGTGTCTAAGTTCAATTTTAAGCCAATTTTGAAAAGATCAAGACAGTGATTGATTTTAAATCCAAATTGAAAGCAAGTTGTCCTAAAACAGAAAATGAAATCAGGAAATGAATGCCTCAAGTTGTTGCAATAAGCATTAAAAAATGCTTTTTCTAAGTTCAAGTCCCCACTTTCTGATTCAAATCTGTCATTATTTGATTCCTACATGAAAGAGAGCACCAATGTTTCTTGATGCAAACTCCCCTGTTCTACAAAGTTTTTGAAAAAAACAATAGTTAGAGCACTAATAAAATCAGAGTTTTAAAAGCATGAAAGAATTTTGACAATCATAAGTACAAAGGACATCTGATTCTCTTAGTCCAATCCTTTTACTCTTCTATAAACGCCAAATTAAAATTTGCAAAATTTCCAATGCCAATGCTATAAGTGATCAACACCAAAAATTAAATTTTCTTAACAAAAGCATGAATAAATAACAGTGTCGAATCCCAAATATCCTACACAAGGTACGTTTGTAATCTGCAAAAGCTTGATCAATAGTAATCACAAAATTAAATTCTACACAAATCATGTCAGAATTTTGTCACATGTAGATATAAGACATATTACTTGCAATTATTATGGACTGCGCCTTATATCAGAAAACTTAAAGAAGATTTAAATTACTAGTTAAATTTCCTGACACAATCCAAAGTCCACAATATCATAAGATTTCTGTAGATGAGCACATTGAACGATAACATCTCGATTACCTCCCTGTAGCTAGAAGAGGCAACACTATAAATGCAGGTAGGCCAAAGAGGTACGCTTGTTGAAAGGCATTAATGACACGTCGTCAAAGAAAACTAGGTTCAAAGCGCTCGTGTATAACTAAGCTTCTTGATCATAGTTTTACCCAAATTACTGAGCTTTTCAAAGCGCCGATATAAAAAGAACAAAAAATAACAAACGCATTTACTAAGGCATTTATTGGAGTAAATCAAAGGAGACGTTAGAGTTCTTGGAATTACTCAAACTTGGGCTTCCCTCCACACGTTATACATTTACCAGCAGACTTCTCCCATTAAGTGCAATTATGTTGTTACGGTAGTTTCAAGCTCTTTTGTCAGATCAGAAAGTAAATAATAGGATGGCAGTTGATAGTTATGACTCCTTTTGACCTTTCTTCTGTGAATTTTTATGAAATCTTGTGCCTCATAAAATAGGAACTATCTCCAAATAATGATCTCATTCCTCCGGTATGGAAATGTCGCCTCTCATTTGAACTGAGAGCTTCAACGTCCTTTCTATGTGCGTGTTCGGTCTTCTACAGGCAATGATCTAAATATCGTTTGTGGGTTCTCCTATGGAGGCCGCTCGGCCTGCCTTTGTATGGGAAATTCTGTGCGTAGCCTTGCCAATGCCAGAGATGTTATTTATAGTATTAGTTGTCTCTGTCCCACTTTAATAGCAAAAAAGTTGTGCAGCATGCATGTCCCCTCAACTTTAATGCCAGTGGCCTTAAGCCTTTAATTTCTAGTCGCTTTGACCATGGTGGTCGATGGGATGTTTCCTTGGTCTTTCCCTATCTGTCACCAAGTACCTCAGCAAAATTAGACTAAGAAGCCTTCTTCACTCGCAGTTCTCTTGAAGTTAGTCTTGCCCTCAAGTGTCAAACCAGGCGATAAGGACACATAGATATACGTATAAAAGGGGATTTCCTTGCGAAGTTGACACTAGAAAAAAACTAGGTTCCAAGATCTATGCAAAGTGTTTGTGGGTTTCAAACACAGAAGAATTCAAGATGGGCTACCCTGCAACTGACAATTTAGTAGCGTCCCAGAGTCTTTAAAACAATCAAACTAGTCTAAAACTAAAGACGGGAGTAGGAGTTAAGAGGACATACAATACTGACTATTGAATGAATGATGTTATGGGTCAGGGGAGAAATTGAAATATGAACAAAATGGGTACTTGAATGGTGCAATGGGAAGGAGGAAATGACTGCCTGGATGCAAAAAAAGTGCTTCGAACAACAATAAAAGTTGGCTATGTAAGTTATCAGTCCCACAATACCTATAAGGAAAACTTGTTAAATGGGATTTGAGGCCAAAACTCAATGATGGGCTAGTAATCCGTCGCAGAAATTGGTGACTTCGTTGACAAAAAGGGACTTTTGGTAAGATGAGATGCTCGCAATCCCCCCAATAGCTTTTTCCCAGGAAAATTTCTACAGATCACCAAATACACCCAATCACCCACAAACACTTATATCAACGGATACTTATTTGCGCATTATGTCGACCCAATTTCCTGGTTTTGTCGATCTCCTCAGAAATCCGAGAAAGAAAAAGACCAAACAAATTTGGAGATTTTAAGACAAGTGTGACTAACAAATATTGCTCTCTACATAATGCTATGAGATTGAGATGAGCAGTGCAAAGCAACAGGCATTTTATTGTTGTGATTGAAGTCTTCAAAATAAAGCACACAAAGTGTTTAACTGAATTAACTAAAGAAATGTAACCTTATGGGATGCCCAAAATGATCTTCATGACAAAATGATTACAACATATATAGATAATTGAAAATACCAAACAAATCTATTTGGCATATGTAATTCCAAAAATGGTTGCTGTTGAAACTCCCCCAGCCGCCACTGTTTATTTATGCACAACTTTGCAGGAAGTTTATATATGAATAAACAAAGAAAACTATTTTCCTGAATAGTGACAGAGCATGAGATTAAAGCTTGAATAGAAACTAAAATCCTATCTATTGCAATAATCGTTATCAAATAGAAACATAGACTTTATATTCATGTCTAACGCATAAATTAAAAGAAAGTGAACAAAGACCAAGACTGTGGGTTTGAGCCCCACGGTGGGCACCAAATGTAAGCACTAACCTACAAATCTTGCTCAAACAAAGACAAATATTAGCATTTGGTCAGTTTAAACAAGGCAAATATAATGCTCCCTATAAAATTCATTTGAACACAAGAATAACGAAAACAACGCACAAAAGTAAGCAAAACACAATAGAACATTATTCCAATGATCAAACCAACATCTTATAAGGCGATTGGTGCTATTTTGATATGGAAAATATCCCTTTCCCAACCCCTTTGGATAAGCTATGTGATGAAACTGCTGTGAAGATGATATGAGGTGGGAAAAATCAATTCTCAAATGAAGAGAGTGACTTTGCATTAGCTTTGTGGATCAAGTTGTGGAGGATTTGATGATGAAAGAAGCCTTTGATTTATAGATTTTCATTGCTAAGAATGATCAAGAGGGAGCAATGTGGGATAAAAAACAAGCCAATGAAAAGAGGCCACTTGTCAACTTGTGAGTGGTTGAGAAGTGTGCAAGATTTGGGAAATGTGCCCAAGAGGGGGAAATTCAAATTTGAATTTGAGAGTTAATGCTTAGTTTGACCTTTGCAAGGGACATGTAATAGACATTAATTTCTTTGTTGGATGTACATGTCCACTTGATTTTGAATTCAAACTTGAGGGAATATTCCCCAAAGATGCCATGTTGATGGAAAATGTTGATTTTAATAAATCAATAAATTGATTTATTTGTGCAAGTGGGATTATCTAGAGGATGTGACATGCATTAGATTAGATTTAATCAGGATTAATTAGCTAGGATGATGATTAGGGGCTTTGACCCATTTGACTTAGATATTTGGATTTATTTAAATAAAAAAGGGATAGAAGGTGATTTTTGAGATTTTAATTAAATAAATTTTGATTTATTTAATTAAAGGATGATGTGAGCCTTTGATTTATTTAAATGAATAACCTCAGGACTAAAGACCTGACTTACCTAGTGAATGGATTTGCTACATTTGATTTATTTAATGAGCGGATGAATATGACCTAAGTGGATAATGCTAATTTCACATGTCTACAATACCTAAGTAATCCATTAGGTTGAAAATGAAAACCTTCATACCTAGCATCTTGTAGATTGTTTGTGAGTGCTTGCTTAACTTGCATATAGTACTCATCTTCTTTTCATTTTTTGTAATACTTGACCTTTAAAGTTGGTTTGAATTATCATTATCGAGACAATATGACGTCTTCAACTCAAGGCATCGACAATACAATTTTCTTTTCCTTTAATATAACTGATATTGAGGTCATAATCAACTATTAACTCCAACCATCTCCTTTTTCTTGCATTTAAATTTGGTTGAGTGAATAAATACTTCAACCCATGATGATCAATTTTCATTTCAAAGGATTTCCCTAACAAGTAATGTATCCACATTTGCAATGCGTGAACCACAACTGTTAACTCTAAATCATGCGACACATAATTTTTCTCATAAGGTTTAAACTTCCTTGACTCATAAGCAATTACTTGCCCTTCTTGCATTAATGCACCTCCTAAGCCCTCTCCTAATGCATCTATTATAATAGTAAAATTACCCCTAGGATCTGGTACTTTCATAATAGGTGTAGTAGTCAACTTTTCTTTGAGTAGGTCAAAGGCTACTTGACACTTCTCTATCCACTCAAACTTCTCCCTTTTCTTCTACAAGAAGTAATCGAAAAGGCTATCTTGGAGAATTTCACAACAAAATTTCTATAGTATCCCACCAAACCCATAAAAATTCTTACCTCTGAGACATTCTTGGGTACTAGCCATTCTAGCAGTGCCTTGATCTTAGCTGGATCAATTGAAATACCCTATGCTGAGATCACATGTCCAAGATAATGTACTCTCTTTTGAAAGAAGGTGCACTTAGATAGTTTACCATATAACTTATGTTCTCTAACTCATTGTAGAACTATCTCTAAATGTCTACAATGATCCTCATCATCCTTTGAGTAAATCAAAATATCATCTAGGAAAACCAAGACAAATTTATCTAGACAATCCCTAAATACGTTATTCATAAGGTTCATAAATGTTGCAGGCACATTATTAAACCAAAGGGTAGAACTATAAACTTGTAATGTCCATATGTAGTTTTGAATGTTGTCTTAAAGATATCTTCATCTTTAATCCTCAACTGATGGTATCTAGATCTTAAATCAATCTTAGAAAATACAACTCCCCTCATTTGATGAAATAGATCATCAATGTGTGGTAATGGATACTTATTCTTTACCATAGCTTTGTTAAGCATGCAATAATCTATGCACAAACGCAAAGTACCATCCTTCTTTTTCACAAAGATTACTAGTGCTCCCCAAGGTGATACACTTGGTCTTATCAACCCTTTAGATAACAATTCATCTAGTTGTGCCTTAAGATCCATTAGCTTTGTTGTTCGCATTCTATAAGGTACCTTGGAAACAGGTTCAGATCTTGGAACTATATCTATTGAGAAATCAAATATCCTTTTCGGTGGTAACCCAGGTAATTCATCTAGAAATTCATCTAAAAAATTTCTTAGTATAGGATACCTTTCCATATTCGACATTCCAATTTCTTCCATTTCACCATCTTCCATCTCTTGGAAGTTCTGTGATCCAAAGTTATCAAGATTCTGTTGTGAATTTGATCCCTTATACTCTTCTAGCTTTTCCATCTTGACAGCAAAGAGTTTACACCATTTCTTCTTAGCCCTTAACAATTGCATCGTAGAGATCTGACGAATCTTGATCTCCCTAGGTATCCCTTGAAATTTCACTTGATTACCAAGATCATCTAAGTATTCTACTATTTTGGAATTGTAATCTACCTTGGCCCTATGTCTCCATAACCAGTTCATACAAAGGATAACATCATAGGATCCTAAAGGTGCGACATACAGGTTCACTTATGTAGAAAAACAATGTAGCTTAATCCTAGCTTTGAACAATGTTTCATACACAAGATCTATAGTAGCTTGACCATGAACATCTACCTCTCCCTTGATCTAATTATTAAGTCCCATGATGAACTTTCTTATATAAAAGCGTTCATCCTTCTAGTACATAAGAACATAATTTAGCAGACAGGTACTCCCAATACTCATTAACTGTCATCTCGCCTTGTCTCAAATTTTGAAAATTTGTGAGTTTTTGGTCAAAATAAAGTTGGCGTAACCATCTTCTATGAAAAATTTCAACAAATTCATTCCATGTTAGTTTCAGTGAGTTAAGATTGAGTTCCATCTTTTTATTCATCCACCAGTTAGAGGCTTCTCCTGCTAACTGGTATGATCCCTAGGCTACTTTGGTGACCTCAGTATAATTTTTAATTTTGAAATATTTCTCCATTTGGACCAACCAAGCCTCAACTTCATCTCCATTGGTGCTTCCTTCAAAATTAGGTGGGGTGATTTTCTTCATATCTCTAGAGAGTTCAAAATCCATATGCTTCCTATTAGTTTTCTCAGATAGAAAAGGTGATTTCTCTCTCATGATCACAAGTTTGATCATGCTTGTGAGAACAGTTTTCTCCCTCATCCTCGTTATTTGGAACTTCCTTCTCAACTCTATCCTTTACACTTATTTCTTGCTCTAAGTTTCCCAACCTTTCTGAGATTTGATCCAGTCTAGCTTCAACTCATACTGGTCCTTGCCCAACTTCTTGGGTTCCGCCAGGATTGGTTCATGTTCTCACCATCTTTGCAAGAATGGATTATACCTAAAGGTTTATCCATATTAAGCTTAATCATGTTATCATTATCTTAAGAAAAACATTTAAATGAGCATCAATCACACATAAGGAATTCCACATAAGATGTAAGCACAAGCTTTTTGATAAACACACGATTTTATTAATTCACAAAGATTTCAATATACTTTTGATTACATGGAGTGACTATTTAGATAGTCAAGTGGAGAGTATCCCTCAAATTCACTATTAGACACGTAACTCAATGGGGGTATACCCTACAGATTGTGATTATTATTCATCTCTATCTTTTTGTTCATCTCTTAATTGTTCATATCTATCCCATAATGGATAATAACCTTTGGATTTGTCATCCGATACATAGTTGTGAGGTACATAACCCTCTGATTCTTTACTTGAGGAAATTACAATTACTTCCACCATTGGAAGAACTCTAGGGTCCCTAAAGATAAATGCTGGACTGACACTCCCTTCTGAGGGCATATCCCTAGAAAGTGATAAAGACTTAAACTTCTCTAGTGAGACAGGAGGTAAATAGTTGTACCTAGCCTTCATCTTCATCTTTCTCTTTACATCACTAATTTAAGAAAGTGCATGATTGAAGGTTTTAGTGTTGCTTAACCAGATGGAATTGTCATAGTTGATACCCTCAATTGTTCAAACGATGGCCTCTCTTTCCTTCTTGGCCTTCAGGTAGCGCTTGTTTCCGATTACTGACTTTCTTGCAGTTAACTTGAGATACACCATCCTAGCACAAGAATTTTCAATCATTAGATAATGTTGGATGGAAAGTATGATGAGCTCATAGTTTCTAGAGATAAACCTGGTAGCTCTGATACCACATGTAACATGTCAACCATTCACTAAAGTAATTTTTCCTAAGTTTTCACTTTGTAAGTAAATAAACTATGTAACTTAACCAATTCCATAAAAAAGTTCTTTATTTTATAGAGAATACATGAATGAAGATGTCATAACAATAAAAAACAATGATTCCATTCCACTATAATAATTTCATAAATTATAATATTCTAAATAATGTGTACAAAGTACATACTGTAGACACAAAAAATGTACCAATCCCACTTGATCCTGATTACTAACATTGTTTCATCCTGAATCGTCTTCTTTACTGGTCGTTTAATCAAATAATCCTTACTTGATTAAATTCATCATGTTTCATCCCTTAATTAAATAAATCAAATTTATCTAATTAAGTCATCATCTCTTGTTAATTAAATAAATCAATGTTATTTAATTAACCTTCTGATCTCTATTTAATTAAATAATTCATTAAATTTCTAAAGTCATTCTATTAAATTAAATCAATCTTTATTTAATTTAATCTAACATTATCCTTTTTTAATTAAATAAATCAAAACCTTTATTTAATTAAATCTAAATCATATTCCTCTCATTTTGATTTAAATCAATCCTCAAATCTAAGTCAAAATGGTCAAATCAACTGATCTCCTTTTAAATTAATCAAATGTCGATTAAATTAATCTTAATCACCTAAATCCTCTAGATTTTGCAACTTGCTCAATAAATCAATTTATTTGATTTATTAAATCCTCAATTACTTTCAAAAAGGAATCAAAAGGGAATATTCCTCCAAGTTTGAAAATCCCTCCAAATGGACTTGTACATCCAACAAAGCATTGATGGATCCTACACACAACATGGGCTCAGGAGCAGGGATCTTCTTCATCACCCCACAAGGGGATTGCATTCCAAAATCATACAAGTTGTCATTCCCTTGCACAAATAACATCACAGAATATGAGGCTCTTGTCATAGGGCTAAGAATTGCAGTGCAATGGCAGATAATGGCACTCAAGGTCTACGGAGATTCACAACTCATAATTAATCAAGTCAACAACAAGTATTAAACCAAGGATGACAAGCTAACTCCATACAAGAAATTGCTGGAAATTCTCAAGGAGTCCTTCATTGATATCAAATTTGAGCAGCTACCAAGAGCAAACAACAGAGTGTTAGATGCAATGGCTACAATCGGATCACTCTTAGAAGTCCCACACAATATTCCAAAGCAAGAATTCCTCGTAGAGCAACTTCTCATGCCCGCATTCAAGGTATCAGAGTCCGAATTTGTGTGCGAAATCATTGGTCCCGGTGATCCCTGGTACCATGATATATACACTTATCTGAGACTAGGAGATACCGTTTACCGTAGAAGCATTGAAGGAACCCTGTTACATTGCTTAAACATTGAGGATGCATTAACCACCTTAACTAAGGTACATAACGACATTTGTGGTTCACGCTCGAGCGGAATGACCTTGGCTAAGAAATTGCTGAGGACAGGGTACTATTGGCCTATCATGGAAAGAGAAGCACATGATTATGTCAGAAGGTATCCACAATGTCAACAACATAGGGATCTCATCCATACACCAGCTCAAGAGCTCCACTTTATTGTCACACCTTGGCCCTTTTCGCAATGGGGGCTCGATCTCGTTGGAAAAATCACCCCCACCTCATCCAGTGGACATAAATTCATCATCACTGCCACTGAGTACTTCACAAAGTGGGTAGAAGCCATTCCCATGACTTACATCACTGGAAAGCAAATATCAAAGTTCATCCCGAACTACTTAATTTTCCGTTACGATGTCCCTTAAGCCATCATCTCAAATAACGAGACACCATTCAAGAATCAGGATGTTCGCAACCTATGCCACAAGTTTAAAATCCAATATCACTTTTCCACTCCGTACTACCCCCAAGGAAATGGCCAAGCTGAGGCTACAAATAAGACCATCCTAAAAATCCTCAAGAAGATGGTCAATGAAGTGGTCTTGATTGGCATCTCCAACTGAATCCCACCCTATGGGCCTATCGAATGAGTATTTGCACACCAACAGGTGCCACCCCCTTCTCCCTGATCTACGGATAAGAAGCCATATTACCCATCGAGATCGAGCTCCCGTCACTGAGAATATCATTATAGAATCTCATCACAGATAAGGAATATTAGGTTTCAATATTAAATGAGTTGGAACTACTGGATGAGCGGCGCATGGATGCCTTAAATCATTTGCAAGTCTACCAAAAGTGCCTCAAGCAAAGTTACAACAAGAAGATCAGGAGTCAGATCTTCCAAGTTGGAGAGCTTGTGCTGAAGGAGAATCAAAAGAATGTTCCAAATCCGAATAGCAAGGGAAATTTTGAACCCAATTGGTTGGGACCCTTCATCATCACAAAGAGGTACAAGTCAGGGGCATATTAGTTATCAACACTAGAAGGCGAGCCTCTGCAGGAGCCCATGAATAGCTCCCATCTCAAAAAGTTTTATGCCTAATCTTGCATTGTGTAAAACCAAAAAAACCAAAAAAATTAGAAAATGTACTGAAAAAATGGTCACCCTAATGAAAACCTGGAAAACAGGCATCTTGGTGACAACAAAAAAAATTCAAAAAAAGCAAAAAATCCAAAAAAATTAGAAAAAGGATTGAAAAAATAGTAAAGAGAAAAAAATCATCCTTTAGTAAAAACTACTTTGGTGGTGCTTTGGACAAGTATCTTGGTGAAAACCTGGAAAACAACGCCTTGTGTAAATAAGCACTTTCCATCCACTAGGATCTTCACAGCTTGTTTTGCATCATCCATCCATTATGCTTCCATCATCCATCGCATCCCATATCTCCATCTATCACCCATCCACGTCTGCATCATAGCTTGGTCTTGTGTTCGTGTCATGATCCCTCCTAGTACTACTCGACCTACCCTCAAGGTCAGTTTGTCCTACCTATATTGAAGTAGTCTATTGCTTCATGCTGGGGGCATGTTCTCATTAGATCAAATTCGTGTATATTCTTGAAGTCCCTAAAATAAAAAATCTAAAAATATTCATAAAATCAGAAAATCCAAAAATAGGTCAAAAAGTCAAAAATGTCAAAAACAGAGTTGTCTTGTCCAACTACGTTGTCTCTGAGCTCTGAACTTAGGAAAGTTGATCTTTGATCATCCCCTCAGACACTTAGGTCAGTCCTTTAGAAGTCTGTCATAATAAATTGGCAATCCATTTGACCATATCTCATCAAATAAATCAAGTCTGTGTCAGTCAAACTACGTGGTATCTATGTGTATAACGTAGGAAAGGCTAATTTGGTTGATCAGCCCCCAAGACCCCTAGGCTAGGTCTTTAGGTTAGTCTCTTGGTCAAAATCTCAGAAAACCCCAAAACATTGGAAAATTTGAAAATCAAAACATTTGTAAAATCTCGAAAATACCAAAAACAACCTCAAAACATTTAAAAAAAAAACACCAAAAACATTCAAAAAACCCAAAAAAGTTCATCCATTCCCATCTCGCTTTCACTCGAAATAAGCATCACTCATAATAAATCATCGTCACCCCCAAAATTTGGTGAAATGGTCGAAAAAAAGTCTAGCAGGTTAAAAGTGAAAGCTCAAGCGTTAGGGTCTCAAGTCTAGGTCAGTACATAAACAAGTTTGTAAGCTCTTTGTGTCAATAGCCTATCATCCAATTAGTCCCAAATCAATCATCTGATAACATCATGTCCTAGGATGCATCCTTCTTAGAATGGACATCAACATCAAGCATCACCGTAGTTTAGTCTTGGTTAGCGGTATTGAAGAACATTAGCTTGTTTGTTTTCTTGATCTTTGTCTTTTTGACTTATCTTATTGCACTCATTTCAATGACCTCTCAATGATTTCCAAATTAAGGGATTTAGAGAGAAAGGAATTGGGAAATGATCATTATCTTTTTATCTATTGTGCTTGTTGGATATTCTTGTAATATAACCTTGGTCATGTGTGCTTTGTTTAGGTGTAGGGAGGATGTTTTAAGTGTCTTGTTGACACATAGGAAGGCTTGCTTTTCTATGTTTTGGTCTGAGATGTTTGGAATATCTGAACTACATTTTGAACTAGGTTTCATATGTTAGGAGTGAACATGAGTACTCCTATCTGATTGTCGAGTCAAAGTCCATCACACTAGGTGCAATGCCATCCTGGTTCTTCATACATTGATGCATCATGCCTATGTGTATTATCAAACATAAGGTAAATGGCCCTTTTAAAGTCCCAATTCTTGGTAAGAAAATCTTCATCTTCATCATCATCATCCTCTCTTTTGACTTGTTGGATTCTCTTCTTTCTTCTATCTTCTTTCTGTGCTAACATGGTACCGTGATAGTTAATAAAAAATCATCACCATTGCATCCATCCTGCATCCACAAACCATCAACATAATGCACATAATATCATGACATATAGGAAACACCGATCATCTCACATGCATTACATTTCATCATTTGCATCATAATATAGATTGGTTATTCTAAGAATCTCATGAACCATACATTTGCATTCATTCCATAGGCATTAAATGCATCATCACATAGGTGTCATAATGAAAACATCATCACATCACATCATGTGCATCACCATATCATACATGAGAAAGATAATGAAAAAAGAAAAAGATTGCATTTCTTACATTTTATCATCATCCATTAAGCATCATACATTCACATATCATAACATTTCCATACATCATAAAAAGTGCATAAAGAAAAGATACTGAAAAAAGAAATGCATCCATAAAACACTACATCACACCATAACATTATATGGAAACATACATTGCATTGCATCATATAGAATAAAGTCATACATGCATCACATAAAATAGAATCCATCCATAAATGCATAACTAGAATAGAACATATCATATCAAAATGAATCATCTCATCTCATATATCATCAAAATAATATACACTATCATGGTACAAATTGGGATCAAGTGTGTATCAATCAAATACAAGTATAATTGCCCACGGGGCTATCAAAAACAAGCCCGTGGATCTCAAAAAGAATAATGTCTAAAGTAAACGAGCTATCCCCATTGGTTGCTCCCCTCGCTGCCCTACCTCTCCCCAAGACCCTTTGGGGACCTATAGCTAGTCTACTGAGAATAGTTTGGGACCCGAGCTGCCTGAGGTATGGCCTTGTGATAATGAACCCGATAGTACTCTGCCTCTTGGACGACCTCTCTATACGCCCACATGGATACTGTGCTCTGGGAGGAGGATGTAACCATACTCTCTAACTGTTGTCTCTGACCCATCTCCTGTACAATATGTAGCTCGACAGCTTGCCACTGTTGAATGGCCTGATCTCTCTTTGTTGTAAGGCTCAAGACCTACAGTCTCACCTGGTCTCTCTCTGCGGTCAACACCTATATTTGTGCCTACAGCTGTAATATTTTCCCATCCCTAGGGTCTGGCTAGGGTCTGGCTAGGGTCTGGCTGTGGTGGTGACTAGACAAGTGGCTAGTCTTGGTGACCATCTTGGAGTGGGGTCCTCTGCTGATCTTGGTCCTGGTGACCATCCATGGGTTGATCCTGATGCCTATCACCATCTCCATCCCTTTGTCCCCTATCCTACTCTGGCTGCCACAGAGGTGTACCATCTCCTCCTCTACCTCGCCCTCTACCACCATCCTTGTCACCATCCCTGCCTCCTCTACCTCCTCAGCCCCGCCCCCGCCCTATGGATCGACCTCTAGGTCTCCTTTGTGGCAGAAGTGGTCCAGGAATAGTCAATCTCACCAGCGGTCAAAACCAATCCCTATAGGCCTGTGTCATCCCCAGGTTTTCCTGTCCCTAATCATAAGGCCATGGTCTAGCCACCAGTTGCATAAAAAATTGTACTACATCTACTATTGGGATGACCTCATGTCAGCTCCCTCATAGTATGTGTGAAGATGGCCAAATACTGGTCATTGGGACTATCTTGTACATCCCCAAATTGTCAGGCCACATGATATGGAAGATATCTCTCGATCATGGTATGCTCGCGGCCTTGCATCAATTGGTCCTACTTGGCAAAAAATAACTATTGTACATCATCATACTAGGCCAACATCCCAAGGTAGGGTCTTCGGGTGAAAACTGTCATCTCATCGATGACCATTGCCAATGTCGAATGCCTGCTGCTCTTGTATGTGAAAAGGTCAGGACACCTCTGTACCTCCAGATAACTGGGTCATTTGGCTCCATATCAATCGGTGTCACTCTAATGGGGTGGAGCACTACGATGTGCTCCCAGGACCAAATGGACAACAATGGCACTCTAGATTCGATGGACCGACCATCACAATATGCAAACTCGTGAAGATCATGGTATAGGTTGAAACACTCCCTCCATCAGAGCATCCACTCCCAAGCAAGACCCCAACTTGGACTAAAATATCGGTCGTGCCAATCTAGTGCCATGAGCCCTGAAATGATCACATCCATAATCAATCTGAAAGATGGTACGTGAGCCCTATACTGCTCAAGCTCAATCTGTCCCTTTGAAAAGATGATCTCGTCTAGGCCCATAATATCATAACAAGTGTCTCTCCCAGCCTCCACATCAAATAACTCACTCTCCGTGGACGGGCAAATGCAAAATGCGCCACACGTCCTCTAGGGTCACAGTGGCCTCACTTGTGGGAAGGTGGAATGAAGATGTCTTGTTGTGCCAACACTTCGCCAATGCAGTCATCAGGCTGAGATGTGTCTGAATAACTGGGGCATATGCAATGTACCATAAGCCAATGGCTCCCAGGTGCTCCTATAAAACCTCATGCAATGGGGGGTCCTGGGTCAATCTACTCAATATGGATGACCTGTGCTCGCGTGAATTGACCGACTCCATGTCCTCTTGCATCAGAAAAGTCACCGCGTCAAGTTTCATAAAAAATGAGATCATGTTTGAAGTTTGCATGCTTGAAACAACATATGCATTGCTGTTTGCAGAGGCGAAATTGTTTGGAAACTCCAAACTATGCCATTGGAGGCCAAAAGGTTCCAAACTCCGCCGCGACGCAGTTTGAAAGCGACCTAGTTTAATCCCTAGACCTAAAGTCCAAACAAGACCGTCACGAAGCTGTTTGCAAATGCAGCGCACTTTGAGACCTTAACCTTAAATTCTAAACAAAGCCACCACAACACAACTCTCATCAGGGACATAGTTTGGGCCCGCGCGAAGCCGATTTGAGCTTTTCAGTGGCACTATATAGCACCGCTTGACTTCGTTGACACCTAGACCCTAATAAATGCACTCAAAAAATCAAAAAATGAAGTTGGGGCAAGATGACTTATTGCTGGTCCTGTGTCGGGAAGCCTCTGGTACACTTGCACACGCTCATAAATGTGACGTGGAAGCACACATTGTGCCATCTTGATCAAGGCTCAGAGCTCAAATCACAAGAATTCTAAAGGCTATGTGTGCAAATGAATTGGAAGTGGCCCCTAGAGGCCTATTAAGCCTTAAGGTTAGGGTTTTTTGACACTGTTTAGCCGTCTAGCTAGGGTTCTAGACCCCTGATCCCGTTTTTGCCCAACTGAGGACTGTTTTGCATCATTTTTTTTGCGTTTTTGCACATTTTTGGCATCCCGGAGCCTTTCTGGACTTGTCGGGCACCTTGTTCTCTTTTTTCGTGAGATCACCCATAAATCAAAATTTTCGTTCGATCTCTCAAGGGGGCAGTATATCAACATGTTTTTTCTTGCCAGGGCAGTAGTGGGGCATTTAAGAAATCAATTTTTTTTTTAAATTTTGATCGAGACAGTTTATTCTTTGAACTAATGCAACGCATACTTTGCTTCAAAGAGGGGCAAAATGTAGACACAAAAAATGTACCAATCACATTTGATCCTGATTACTAACATTGTTTCATCCTGAATCATCTTCTTTGTTGGTCATTTAATCGAATAATCCTTATTTGATTAAATTCTTCATGTTTCATCCCTTAATTAAATAAATCAAATTTATCTAATTAAGTCATCATCTCCTGTTAATTAAATAAATCAATGTTATTTAATTAACCCTCTGATCTCTATTTAATTAAATAATTCATTAAATTTCTAAAGTCATTCTATTAAATTAAATCAATCTTTATTTAATTTAATCTAACATCATCCTTCTTTAATTAAATAAATCAAAACCTTTATTTAATTAATTCTAAATCATATTCCTCTCATTTTCGTTTAAATCAATCCTCAAATCTAAGTCAAAATGGTCAAATCAACTAATCTCCTTTTAAATTAATCAAATCTTGATTAATTTAATCTTAATCACCTAAATCCTCTAGATTTTGTAACTTGCTCAATAAATCAATTTATTTGATTTATTAAATCATCAATTACTTTTAAAAAGGAATCAAAAGGGAATATTCCTCCAAGTTTGAAAATCCCTCCAAATGGACTTGTGCATCCAACAAAGCGTTTAACCCTCTTACATGTCCTTTTTCCTTGAGCCAAGTGGCATTAACTTCATTCCTTTCTCCCTCCAACATGTCATTTCACTATTTTTGAATTTCCACCTAATTGCATTTAATTGCACAATGATCAAAATGTGCTCCAACTTTGTCCACTCACATATTGACAAGTGGCACTTGGTCATTAGTTGGTGTTTGATCCCACATTCATCCATTTTGCCTCATTCTTCAACATTATCATCTATAAATAAGAGGCTTTCCTTGTAATTTGGATCCACAACTTCATTGCAAAATCACTATCTTCATATTTAGAGCTAATTTCATCCATTTCATCAAGTGTTCATAGTTTTTATGGTTTCATAGCTAGGCTATGCCAAAATTTCATCAAGGAGCTTCCATCATCAACAAATCTTCATCAAGTTTACAAGGGATTGGGAAAGGGCCATTTTCCATATCAAAATGGGACCAATTCCCCCATGGGATTAAGAGTTTGCATGCATTAGATAGGATTTGATTGTTTTCATTTGTGTTCTTCATTTCCATTTCCTATTTTGTGTATTTCAAATGGATTTCATGGGGAATGTTGATTTAAGTTGCATATGGATCTAATTGTGTGATTGTTTGTTGTGTTTGTGCAGGTATAGGATTGACATTCACACATACATAGCTCAACCAAGCTTCAAGCAATAGATATAGATAGTCCAGGAACCTCCTTTCAAATCTTGGTCTTCTATCACTTACTAAGGAGGAGAAGCATCACTCAAGCACTTTTCTGCCAACCACAGACTCATATGCGGTCTCCCGCACATCTATCATTTGATAGATGGCCCTACTCTTTGATGAAGATATTGGTGTAGTAACCTCGTAACGACAACTAATATAAGCTTAGTGTTGTGTCCTACATAACCAGAACTTGAAAACCCACAATTTAGGACAAGCATGCATATAAATGGTTCACGATGAATTAATAGTAGAGCCAAAGGCAATCACACTACTTTGGCCAAAATGTTCTCACTCAGTTCTTCGAGTGAACGTCATCCTATTCACATACACTACTCAATATTGATTTGACTTAAGGCTATTATAATCTATGCATAGGTTTTTCCTTCAGTGGGTAGTCTTTAACCTTAGAGACAACCTATTCCCCTTTTCCCACAACTTAATGGTATTTCTACCTACCAAACATAAATTCAAGTTACCCTTCCTTTAATGGATAATCAAACCCTAGGTGTAACTTCATAAGCTATTTAATTCAATAAAATAACTTAGTTATGGATAACCCATAAGCTATCCTTGCTTAATCATATCTAGTATACTTATACCTATGACAAAAAAAATCTCCTATTACAGAGTAAATACAAGCACTTTCATAGAAAAGCATATAACAACTTCTTTTCTTTTTCAAAGCAACTGCTATAATTCCCTAATGCAAGTATTCTCAAGCAATCCAAACAAAGCATACAAATTTCAATCTTTCATAATTAAAGACAAATAAGAGGAGACTAGATCCTCATGCCTGTAATACACTTAATCCAATTGACTGACTTGATGCACAACCTTCCAAAAAAAACTTACAAGCTTCACTTAATCCTCTTAAATAAATACTTCACTATGACTTCTCTCCCAAGATAACAATATGCCCTCACAAAGTAATTCACAAATCACACAATAACTCTCAGGTCTTAGAATAATTGCAGCAGAATAAGTTTGCAAAAGAATGCATCCCAAATAAGGGAGTTATCCCATCTATTTATACAAAGAAATGAGACATTGCAGCCTACAAAAAAGGCATGTCATTCAAAACCTTTCTCCATGCAAGTCAACTCACTACAAATAGCTAAAAGGTGGCAACAAACTGAGTATAAACTCATAAAATGCTACATATCAACCCTTCTATTTGACAACAACAAAAGACTAATTCAAGCTCAAATGGTGATAGTCGAATTGCGACCAAAATAGACTTCTATAGATTTAAGAGCTTCTATATGTTGGCACCAAGTATTTAGCCAACTTCCTTATCTCTTGGAATGGTTATTCTTATTGAAACAATCCTTTGTTTACAAGAAACACCTATACCATGTCGATTTGGCATAGTTTTACTGAGCAACAAAGCAGAGATGAGTCACTCCACAATAATAGAGTATAATTGGTGCTTTGACTAGTTTATAACTTGTTTTTTACTTTTCTTATTATCATGTGTTTTACACTTTATTTTGTAGCTTGTAAATATTCCACGCTTTGTATAAAAGCATCCAAGTTTAGAGTAATTCGTTCTTAATAATTAAAAATGCATTTCCAATAGTATCAACTGTGGTTTTTGTCCATATCGACCTTTATTGCTGCGCAATACTTTGTATATGGTTCGAACTTTATCCAATGTCAACATATGTATTATTTTGCCTTAAATACTTTGCATATCTTATATACAAATTGGCCTATATTTCATATATATAAATCACCCTCAAAGCATCACACATATATATAAATATGTATTTATATATGTATATATACATATATATATATATATATATATAAATATATTTATATATGTACATATACATATATATATGTATGTCAATTAAATAGCATTAACACTATATCACACACACACGTGTATATGCATATATATTAATATATATATATATATATATATATATATATATATATATATATACCATGTCAATCAAGTATGTATACATTCGATATACAAATGAATATGAACAAGATAGCATTCACATATAATAACCTTATCGACTATATATATATACACACATGTATATATATGTTCCTCTATGTACATGTATACGTATGTACATACATATGTTGATATATACGTATGGACATTTCCATTTTCCAAACATATGAATGTATCGACACATGTATACATATGGATATATATATGTATCTTATATATATATACACATTCGATTGCACAATCAAGCACATACACAATTACTACCATGTTGATAGGGAATAGACATGTGGTGTATTAATACATATACACATTCATGTCATATTGTTCATTTGATAGCTCCATGCTCATAAACCTGTTCATAAGCGTGCATAGGTACATCTACCTATGTACTCTCATGTACGTGTTCCTTCATGTGTATGGTCTATCATCGACATGCATTTTTATACATATACATACATTCCATGTGTTTCACCTCATCAATACAAGCTTAATATAAGGAAGAACTCATAAGCTCTAAAGATGTAAACATCATCCAAGCATGCATTCAATAATAATCAAGACCCTTACTAATTCAAACACATCATACTAAGGATGACTTATTGATTCCCAACATATTAACTTGATTCAACCATTCTATTGTGAGTGTGTGTGTAAGCTCGGTTAGGTTACGTTACTAGTTACCCGACCAAGTTCTTCTCCTGAGTGATACTTCCCCTCCACTTGGAGGATTGAACATATACCTGCATCCAACTAACACATTCCCATGGTAGTCAGTTGTTCAACAAAATATGCTTTCACATAATATTTCTCCATAGTTAGAATATGCAATTCAATAAACATAAATTTATTATATATGCATTCCATCAAATAACATTAAATGAAATAACATTCATTCATAATTCATTGATAACAAAGTGCTAGCACATATATCCTCAATCAGAATTCAAAATATATTCACACATGCAATATTTACCCTACATAATAATAGTAACTAGGTAATTACACAATTGGGGTGTAACAGATTTTCTCTTCAACCACCAATCCCAATATATAGGTGTGGAAGGAGTTTTATTCACACAAGGACTAAAAATAGAACTTAAATGCATACGTCCACTCTCCCTTAAGAATAGGGAGAGGACCAGTCTTTGTAACCGAAAACTATAATTGAAAAAGACAAAAGAAGAGAAGAAAAACTAAAACTCTGACCTAATATTTTGATAGAGACGTGCTCCCTAAAACTATCATGTATCATGGCTTTCCTTATCAAAGTAGACTCTTTCTTCCTCTCGTCATCTTATTTGGTGATATTGTGACTCATGGTCGACCATTTCAATGGTCTCTTTCATTACTTCCTGAAACTATTGCATTTTTAGCATTCTGAACTCTCCCCTGCAACTACTTGTGAGCCCTTTGTTGCGGGTTGGAAACCCAATTGCTATGGGCTATAGTTCTTCTGGTTACAAGAGATTAGCTTCATCTAAAGTATACACATCATTAACAACCATGAGTTAAGCATAGAATCATATTGAATTTCATGAACATTCACACATCCATGCATACAAGTACCATACAATAATTATATTTCCACATACTAAAGTATGGTTTAAGATGCATGAAAGACAAAAGATGTATAAGGTTCAAGATTTTCTGTGAACTTAGCAAATTGAAATGTTAAAAGAAATAAAATAAATGGAAGAAAACTAGCTATTAGCAAGACCCATCATTCCCCCCAACTAAGATATTTTCTTGTCCTCAAACAAATTTTAAGGCTAGAGGTTATATTGTAGAGCTATTTCCCTAAAATCTACTACAATATCAACTCCCTTTGTCTGTCTCAAATAGTAGCCTTGGTAACATGAAAGCTTTGCCAATCTTATATTCTCTATTGCCTCCTCTTCCCCATGTTTCTTCCCTGTCTAATGTGGTTTTGGAAAGAGGGGAATAGGTGGATGAAAGGTGAGTGGAAACCATCTAAGTCCATTATCCCTAGCAATGTCTATATATTTATGAAATCTTCAGACAATGGGTACAAAATTATATAGGGAGTGTGGCTCCTTTTTCTTCAACTTAGGGGTTAGCTCTTCCCATCTCTTCTGCACAAACTTGAAGGCTTAATTAATAGGTCTTATAGATATTTGCTTCATTCTCTTATAATCATGTTCTTTGATACTCATTATTTTTCTTCCCACACCTTTGTAATCCAAAATCTCTAACCACTGATCTATGACTACATTGGGATCCACTGATTCTTTTCAGAGCTATAAACTAATAGATTTTTCTTGTTCATTGTATTCTTGTAAAATTTCACCCCTTTGTTCATTTCTAATGCAAGAGGCCAAAGCTCTAATTTTTAGGTCTCCCACAAACATCAGTGAATTACATTCAGTCTCATCTAAGAGAACAAAGTTATGCAAGTAGAACTCACATAATTGGTCCTGCATGTTTGGTGTAGAATCAAAGAAAGTATCTAAAAACAAATACATTTCTATTCATGGAAATTGGTAAATCACTAATCAATAGACTAAATTGAAAACATAAATACTTTTCCTGTAGAAACAATGCATAAGCCCTTACAGGTGGTCTGTATTTTAGCAACTGTGCTATTTTATCTACCATCACCTCAATTTTTACTTTCAACTTTTTCACTTCTATCTCCTGCTATTCAAGTGCCCTGGTGTGATTGGATATTAATTCAACTTTTTCTTTCTCCCATTCCTTCTTCTTTTGAGAGAAATCTTGGGTTATTTTCCATAATTCAATACCCAAGGACACCATAGTTGGACAAATGGGGGTTCTAACCTAAGGAATTGGGCCTTGAGATACTGGTTCCTTATTTCCTAATTCAACAATAAGTTGTGCAAGTACCTCTAATTTAGGCCCATGCTCAAATTTATAGAGCTTCTTCTCCAATTATTTAATTTTTGCATCCCTCTCACTAGATCCCTTTGTCGATGTGCTTTC
Organism: Sequoia sempervirens; assembly: GCA_007258455.2. Classification (NCBI taxonomy): domain Eukaryota; kingdom Viridiplantae; phylum Streptophyta; class Pinopsida; order Cupressales; family Cupressaceae; genus Sequoia; species Sequoia sempervirens. The sequence continues at coordinate 60,182 of VDFB02337286.1, forward strand.
AACAATTATTCCAATTATTTTATTCTTTCCATTGCTTCCTATAGTTCTTTACCAATATTCCTTTCTTCTATAAAAAATTCTTCATCCTTTGCCAAAAACTGTTCATCCCCTATTGTATTAGTGTATTTACAACCCTTTGAATCATGGCTTTTTGGGGATCTCCTTCTCATTTTCTTTGCTACAAAAACATCCTTTGAATTAGATTCAAAGGTACTTGTATAGTACCAATACTATGCAATTGGTGTATTTACATTTCCATGGGAGTTCCCCTCTGATTCTTTATTTTTCTTCGCCATTACAACATCATCTTCTTGCTTTTTCATTAATCCTCTCATTGCCCCTTTTCTCTTTAAGTGATGTGATCGCATCTTGGGTTGTGTGGTTCTCTTATGCCCTTTTGCAGGTGTAGAAGAAGAGGTTCTACTTTTCCTTTTCTTTCCTTTTTATGATTTTTTGGAAACAAGGGTTTCTTCTTTGCCCCCTATTGTGGGTTGCTTAGCAGAGGTTGCAGGTTGAGTTTCCTATAAGCTCTACTCCTCTATCTCTCCCACGCTATGGGTAGGTGTCATGGAAGGGGAGCCAAAGGGCACTTCCCTTTCTAGAACAACAAGTTCTTCCATTATTTCTGGAACAACATGTTCTTCAAGGATACTATTTATATTGTTATAATTAAGAAAACATTCCCATAAAATATTTGGAAATTGAGTCCTAAGACACCTCTTTATCAACAGTGTAACCAAACAGAAATAGGATAATGTTGTATTATTTTTTTTCCTCTTGTACTTAGATGAAATCCTCTTTAACAAATTATACAAGAAATAAGGGACATTCACATGCCTACTATAGTAAAGATGACTTAACATTTTAAAATGAACTATGTATAAAAAATATTATCTTCCATCACATGTCAAATACTTAACTACATAGAAAGTAACTGAAGCCCAAATCCATGGTAAAGATAATTGTTTAGTACCTTGAGAAGAGGAATCCAAGTTTTCTCTTGGTTGTCTAAATTTGTCCCTTGTAGCAATAACATTTTCCCTAATTAGGAACTCTTCTCCTATCCTTGGAAATCTAGATACTTTAGCTATGGTAGCTTCTAAAGAATCTACCCTTAAGCTCCCAACATTTGCTTCATCATTATGTAATGTGGTTGTAAAATGTTGGGTCATGACCTCATTAAACTCTATGAGCTTTAGAAAATATTCTAACCAGCCAACTTATTGAAAAAAGAGAAAAACTAGCCTATCATTTAACAATTGGTTGTGTATTGTTGGTTCTCTACAAATTATGTCACCTCCCATGGTAATCCTCTGGTGTTCTACAGTCTCTTTAATTTCTCATTTCTACTTTGTTCTTGTTTAATTTTTTGTCCGCCACCCAAAATACACTTCCACTATGTATGTATGTCATAACCTCTCAATTTAGCTACCTCAAAACCTTTCTCTCCTCTAAGCTTGTGTCTTTTGAAACTACAAAAAAATAATGGAAAGGTTTTGTAAAGATTTTTTAAAAACCAAGAAAACTAAGGAATATCCCTCCCCCAACTAAGGATATTAAGTGTCCTCATTTAATGGGTACGGTTTTGACTGAGGGTTAGATTAAAAGTAGTGGAAAATCAATTAAGATATGTAGCATGAACGAATGAATGTATAAACATGTAGAAAATCAATAATCAACTATGTTAATTATGATAAGTTATTGCGTAGTGTACCTATAGGGATTGGTTGAAATGAAATTTGACTCGTGTGAAGTAACTGATGGCTACCTGCAATGCGATTTGAAGTTACTTGCCTTGATTGCAATGAATTTTGTACAATTGTAATTTGAAATGAATGACAACATATGTGTGACACATGGAAAATGATGGAATGAAAAGGCTGTGAAATGTACGAAATAGGTGATGTGAGAGTAATTACATGGGATGGTATAATAGATAAAGGTGGTAGGATTGCAATGTGTGAATGGATGTAAGAAGTTGTACGTAATGGAAATGGAATATGTATGGTTGCATGTATGAAAGGATAGGTTATGAAGTGATAGATGCGTAATTAATGTGGATGGTAATATGAAATGACTAACAAATAAGTGCTATGGGTGCATGCAGTAGCAGGTCCCTTCTGTAAGTTTGTCGCATAGAGGCGTGATGCTATAGGTCCCTGTTGCTTGTGTGACGATCTCAAAAAATAAATGTTGTCGTTTGTCACATGTACAGTGTGTGCATGTGAAATATGTGAGAAAAATTATACTTGTGGAACATCAATGGGTGAGTTGTGTAGCTCGTCTATTGAATCATTTGTAGAACTAGTTGTCTCTATTGCTAAATTTTCAATTGTGGGTTCAAATTACTGTTGTAATGTAAGAAGAAAGTCATCCTTCTACAATGGTTTCTTCTAAAGCTTCAATTTGTGTCTATAAACAAGCAATAATAACCTTACTTATTCAATTGTCTTTAGTTGTATTGCTCCATTTGGAAATTCTTGTTTGATCTCATATGGCCCAATCTATTTGGTTTGCAATTTCCCTTTATAATCTTTATATCTGGAGTCCTAAAGCAAATCCCAATCACCTGCATTGAATTCCTTTTTCTTAATCAATTGATCATTCCAATAGATTATTTAATTTTGGACAACTTCAGTGTGGTGCATGGCTTCCATTCTGATTTCATCCAGGGAATTTAAGTTATGCAATCTTTCCTGTTGTGTTGTTGACAAGTCCATGCCCAATTTGACTGTTGTCCTCAATGTTTTGTTCTCAAATTCTATAGGAAGTGCTGATTTCTTACCATTTACTAGTTCATATGGTGTAAAGCATGTTGTGGTATTCCAAGTTCTATAAGCCCAAACTACTTCAGGTAATCTAGATGCCTAACATTTCCTATGAATTTGCAATCTTCGTGAGGATGTTTTCAATTTCCCTGTTGGTGACTTCCACTTGCCACTTTTCTTGAGGGTGATAAGGTGTGGAATTTCTGTGTCTGATCTCATATTCTTGAACCAATTTTGTGATAAGATTTGATGTAAATTGAGGTCCCTAATCTGTGATAATTTCTCTTGGAACTCCATATCTTGTGAATATGTCTTCATAGAGAAAAGTTTCCACATTCCCATCTCTTGCAAACTATAAAGCCTTAACCTCCACCCAAGTTGTAAGGTAATCTGTGCAAATAGGTATGTACTCTTTTTTTTTTGATGTTGGTGAAATTGGGCCAATAAAGTCTAGTCCATTTGTCAAATGGTGTTATTGCTAACTATGGCTACAATGACATTTCATCTATTTTTTTTGGACTTCCCATTCTTTGACATATATCACAACTCCTAGTATACTTAACTACATATTTATGAAGAGTTGACCAATAATAGCTAGTGTTGATAATCTTAAGAGTTGTCCTCTTTGTTGTAAAGTGTCCCCTATAGGGTTCATCATGACATGCTATGAGGATATCATATACTTCATCTCCTCGAATGCATTTTCTCATTATGTTGTTTGGGCCTGTGTAGAATAAGTATCCAACTATCCACGAGTAGGGAAAATTTTTGTGAACCAATTGCCTCTTTTCTCTTGGTGAGAAATGGGGTGGTGTCTTTCTTGCTACAAGATAGTTGGAAATATCTGCATACGAAGGTGTATGCAAAGATAGAGAAAATAAATGCTCATTTGGGAATGAATCATGAACAAAATATTCTTTTGATTTGGTTGGTATTTTGGATAGAAAATCTGCCACTAGATTTGCTTTACCTGGCTTATCCACAATGGTAATGTCAAATTCTTGAAGGAACAGTAACCACCTGACAAGCCTGCCACCAACCAATGGTTTTCTCATGAGACGCCTTATTTTTGTATGGTCAGTGTGTATGAACATTAAATACCCTATAATATAATGTCTAATTTTTTTTATTGCATAAAATACTACCAACATGTCCTTCTCTGCCACTGTATAGTTGAGTTCTGCCCCTTCTAGATTTTTGTTGATGTAATATATGGCATAATCTTTGTTTCCTTCCTCATGTCCAAGCATAAATCCTATGGAAAAATTAGAAGCATCTATATGGACATGGAAAGGAAGGATCCAATTTGGTCCTCTCAAGACATGGGTTTTAGTTAATGCTGCCTTGAGTGCTTCAAAAGAATGTTGACAAGCAATTGTCCATTTAAATTCAACATATTTTGATAGTAAGACAAATAGTGGGGCTATAAGTTTTCTAAAGTCTTGGATGAATCTTTTGTAATACCCAACATGTCCTAGGAAACTTCTAACATCTTTTTGCCTTTAAGGCATAGGGAGTGTTGATATCACCTCAATTTTGTTGGGGTCTACTTGAATTCCTTCATTTGACATAAAATGTCCTAATACAATCCCCTTAGTCATCATCATGTAGCATTTCTCATGACTCAGGGACAGGTTATTTTCTTGACACCTCTTTAGTACCTTCTCCAAATTTCCAAGTTCTTCATCATAGGTATTCCCATAGGCTGTAAAATCATCCATGTAAGCCTCCATGGAATCATGTATAAAGTCTAGGAATATGCTCAGTATTGCCCTTTGGAAGGTGGTTGGTGTATTGCATAGCCCAAATGGAAAGATAGAATAAGCATATGTACCCCAAGGGCATCTTAAATCTATCTTGTCTTGGTCTTCTAGGGCTATCTTACTTTTATTGTAGCCACTAAATCCATCCAAAAAGGAACAATACTTATTTCTTGCTAATGAATCAAGTACTTGGTCAATGAATGAGAGTGGAAAGTGGTCCTTCCTTGTTGCAACATTTAATTCATGGTAGTATACACACATTCTCCATTTTCCTCCCTTCTTGGGAATAATTACTAGGGGTGACACCCACTGGCTATCAGATATGGGATAGATAAAGCTGCATCAAGTAATTTTTGTAATTCTGATTTAACTATATCATAGACTCTAGGGTTCATCCTCCTTTGGGGTTGTCTAACCGGTTTGAAACCATCATTGATGTAAATCTTATGCATGCATAATATTGGGTATATCCCCTTCATGTCATGGTAATCCCATGCAAAGGCTATTATGTGTGTTTGCAACACATTCATCAACATGGTCTATTATATATCAATCAATTGACTATTAACATTTAATGTTTTACTTGACATTATCTCTAAAGTCAAGGATGTTGTTTAAACAGAGGAAATTCCAAGTCTTGTTATGTTTGGAACACATTGGTGTGCTAATAAAGTATGGACAATTAGGGAAATTGACTCAAATGAATTAGCAAGGATCATATTTTGTAGAGGATCCTGTAGATGTGTTAGACAATTATGATACTGTGGGTCCCTACCATAGTTGTTTTGCATGATGTTTGCTATTAGGTAATCTTCATCTTAGTTTTCTAACAAGGATTGTGTTCAATAGTCATTAAGGCTTGTAAGGAGTACTGATCTTCCTCATCTAGGGAAATCCATTTAGTTTGTTCAAGGTCTGTATGTGGTTGGGCTAGTAGATAAATGACTAATTTCTTAGTCACATTTCCACTGGAAATAATCATATTCTCAAACCTATAAACTATGAAGGCATCTGCTATTGCTAACCAAAGTATTCCTAATATAAGGGGATATCCTGGAAGATTAGCTTTAGGCTGCAATACCATAAAGTCTATAGGGTACTCCCATGAATCCAATGTTATCACAAAATCTTCAATGATACCTTCAGGTTTAACTGTGGACCTATTTGCCAAGTGTAGAACAATAGGAGTAGGTTTGAGTTCTATTAACGGTAAACTTCATGGTCTCTTTGTTCATTACTTTGATAACTTCTCCTAAGTCAATTAGGGTGTACTTAATAAGAGTTTCATTTATTTTGACATCAACTATAGGGCTTCTAGGATCTGCATACTTGGGGATAGTCATGTTTCCCAACATAATGTTTGCAAGTTATCCTAAGACATATACAGTCTGAGGGTCTTCTTGCTTCTTGCCTAGCTTTTTGAGGCATAACTCTCTCACTGTTTTAGTATAAATAGGAACTTTCTTAATGGCCTGGATAAGGGGTATTTTGATGCAAACATCCTTGAGCTATCCCAATAGATCAATTTTAGCTTATGTTTGATGTATTTGAACTGTTAATATCTCAGGGAACAAAGGATCTGGACTTAAATTAGTTGGGTTAACTTGATTTGACTCAGGTTCCTTAGGTTGTTTGCCCAAGATATCTATTTGTAGTTCCTCATCAACCAATTCAATGATTTGAGGATATGAAGGTCCAACCAAAATTTTCTTGATCTGAGGTGGACACCACTCACCTCAACCCGACAAGTAGGGTATTGAATAGCTTTGTTAGTATAAGCCTACTAAACAAGCTTATTATTAGGGTTAGGTGCAAGTTGTGTTGGAAACTAAGATGCTCTAGGTGGTTGTGGTATTGGATTTATTGGTTTTGACATAATGGCCTATTGTTGTGGTTGCAAGGGTGGCTGATAATTCATGTTTTGATTTTTCCACTGCTGACCTCTTTGCCACCAAGGTTTCCATTGGTTTTGTTGGGGTGGCCATTGAGAATTATAGTTAGATCCTTGGTAATTTTATGGTGGCCACATGTTTTTTTGTTTTTGATTCCAATTGGATTGAGGAATTGAACATTGTTGGTTTTGTATATTGGCCCAAGATTGGGGGTTCCAACTAGGAAAATTTGCATTGTTACCAAGAAATGACATGTTATAATTCAAAGGGTCTTAGGGCATACCTTGTCTTGGCTGCCAAGGTTTCCTTCGAGCTATGTAGAATAATTGTCCATATTCACCTTCCAATGCATGAAAATATGATGTACCTTGCTTATCTTCAGAGATACTTTCCACCTTCTTGCACTTGCAATTGGTCTTTCTCTATCCACAATGTGGGTAGTATTCTGTAAGGGCTGCTTCTACCTCTTCTCGCTTCTTTTTCACATGGAGGGTGTTTAATTGTGTAGCCAAGTGGTTGATGATATCCTCCTTCATATTTGACAGAAGATTGCTCAGCTTTATTCTAGAGACTCCATTAGGAGACTTGTTGATGGAAGATGTCTTATCTCCTCCGACCTGTTGATGGTGTTTTCTGCATAGCAACAACTCAGACATAATGTAATATCCTATCTCTCTTGAAAGGTAAATCTCTATCAGCAAGCCTCAAGAGATAACCCCAAGGTCTCTAATGTCAAGTCTTGACAATGCATAAACAACTCAGTGATAAAATGTGAAAATGCTGGTAATCACAATGGGACCTTACTACAAGCAAAATACTGAATCGATTTTATCAGATCTAACAATCTGATGATACTTTAATCCTAGATCTAACCCAATAATCAAAGAAAATAGAAAAAGGTAAGGGTTTCAAAGAGATTTATAAATCTAATACTACTCCTAAGATTAATAGTGAAAGTAACCAACACTCAAATGGACCAATCCCTCAAAACTGATCTCTACTTGACCCAGATAAATCTGCAATCTTACAAAAAATAATGCAATCTTCTGAGGTGTTAAGATTTTCAAATCATGAACATTCATTCAACAACCCTATTGCAATTGAAACAAACAAATCCTCACAATCGAACTAAGCACATTGAATATGAAGTCTAGGCTAACTTTGCAAAGCAACTAACAATCAGTTGGTTGCGAAAAGTATGAACTGAAGGATTGCTGCAACATTCAAGTATCAAATCACAAACATTATTTAATCAAATCTAATCTAAATATTAACCTCCTCCAAGCAATTTTAAATATGGAATAACAAGAACCATGCAAGACAAGAGAACACAAGTATGGCACCAAATCACAATGTCATTACTTGCATTCGAATTATCCACTGTAGCAACAATTCTGGTTTTCTGTTACAATATTTACTTGAGAACAACTACTTGCTAACTTGCTCTACTCGCGTCTAACTACTTTGCCCTATTCTACTTCTATCTTCTGACCCTTTTCTCTATTTCTAACTATCTAACCCTTTGCAAATGAGGCAAAATTCCAAATATATAGAATCCCCTAGAAAACCCATCAGCCAAGCAAGAGCCTGCAGCATTAACTAGGCGCCACCGACCAGCCAAGAGAAAGTCAAGATGGAACGAAGGAATGCATTAAATGTGCGAACTACACCAAGGTCGGCCTAGGATTCCCAATGCAGCTCGGACCATTGCAGGGCACGATAATGGGGAAGCACAAATCCTGGAGTAGTTGGGCATTAACTGCTCTCCCCTTTGTCTCTATTCTGATTCGGCCCTTCGTGAACTTTCAAGAACGTCCCATCCAAGTCAACTACTGGTGGCAACAACAAAACCCTAAGTCAATTCTCAATGGACGCAATCTCTTCTCTTAACCGTTTGATCGACTTTTCCCAATCCACCTTATACGTTAGGTATTTGTCAATAACTACAAGGTCGGTGGTTGCATCATCCAATTGGTGCTCAGAGACAGAACCATCATCAAGTGGTGCGTAGACATCCTACCACCAATTTCTCAACTATTCCAGATTCAAATATTTGGGCATGATCTTCCTTCTTCCCGTCATAATTTCAAAGAAGGCAATGGAGCCATTATATACACCATCTAGGGTATCATCAATCTGCCTTCTTTGTTTATAAATCTTCTTCAACACCTTCTGCCTGATCTGCAGCACCTCATACCACTCCCATGGTTCGGCAGCTCTGGAGGAAGGAAGAATTCCATCACTCACCAACCTATCCTGGGTGTACTCCATGATAGTTTTGGATTTTTGCAGAAGGAGATCCGTGTCCTCCTTATCTTGTGCCAACATCACCTGCAACCAATCAGTTGCCATGATAGCATCCTTCCCTGTTGATAGAATCTCTTTAATAGCTTCATCACCCTTTATTTGTACCCCTTTCAGCCAATTCATAGTGGCAATGGCGAAAGCTTTAATCTTTTCTAGCTCGGTGTTGGTCTCTTGAGGTAGAGGATTCGTAGTAGAGATCAAAGGGTCAATGGTCTGCAAGGGCTTGATTAATTCCTTCAAGCATTTCCTGAGATTTTCATTTTCTTTCTTCAACTCATGCTTGGTCTTTATTTCCTTTCTCATTCTACCCACAATAACTGCACTAGAACCCTCATAATCTTCAATGTACTGCTCGATTGATGTAGGTCCTAGATTGAAAGTCTAAATATTGTAATCCTTTCCAACCACATCATCTCTATTTTTATCTGGAGCAGGGGTGGCAATGTGAACAACTCTGTCATGAGCTTCATCTCTTTCAATCCTCGAGATCACCATAGCCTTCTTCTTACCTTTATCTTTTCCAATTTTGGCTAGTAGTGCATCCAAATTCAGTGGGCTATCTTCCACAACAATTTGTTTTCTCTTTATCTCTTTGTCTAGCCAACTAGGGACAGTGGATTCCAATTGCACCTCACTTTGTTTCTCCTCCTCCTAATCTTTAGGTGCTTCCTCACTCAAATTATGTTTATCAGGAGTCTCATCTGTCTTGCTTTCTTTCTCCTCAACATGCTCTTCCTCTTGCTTAGGTGAGGGAACCTTCACTATCTCCTCTTCTCGGGGAGGGACCTCTTCAGTTTTGACAGGGGAATCTACGTATGCAACCGTAGGGGACTGCATTATTTTTCAATTTCTGCCTCTGCACTATGGAGATCACCTTCATGAAACTCCTCCCCTTCAGTATCTGGATGATCCTCAACATCCCCTGACTCACTAGGATTTCCTTGAGCTCCATGAGCAGAAGGCATATCATCATGTTGTTCCTCATGAGAAACCACCGGAGGGAGATCTGCCTCAGGCACACTGTCCCTGGGAGAAGGAGTCCTAGACCTCCTTGTATACACCCTGGCCTTCTCCTCCGAACTTTCAACATTTATCATAGGTGGGGGAACTTCTTCCTCCCCAACCTTGGAGCTTGCCTTCTCTAACAATTTTATGATTCTTCTCCTCTTGGGCACTGGTACATCAGCCTCAAGAACCTGATGTTCAGTCCCCTTTTGCTTAGATTTCTTGGCCCTTGTCCTCTGCTTAGCCTTTGGATTTCTCTATTTTTCTGCTTCCTAGGCCTTTGTTTCTTGGACACCTTTAATTTTGATTCTGAATGGAGAATCCAACTTATCCTTTCCCTTAGGATCCTGCTCGGTAGATTCCTCAGAGGTGGAGTGGGGATCCAAATCTCCCATTAGAGCATAGGTGCACTGCACACCATTATTGTCCAGCTCCCATAACTTATGCCTTAGCCACATCCTAGTAAATTTGATAACTGGATCCACTAGTTGCTTCAATTCTATCTTTTCCTCCTCTAACCAATCCACATCATCAATTGGTCTATCCTTTATGGCCTCATAGGCATGATCCTAGATCAATTTTCCATCGTCCTCCAATTGATCAGGAACTGCCTTTACGTTATACAACCAAACTGACTCAACTGGAAGCCAGGAGAACTTCTTTCTGACCTCAAATTCATCACTGCAGTTGGCCCAGTAGTCCTCCAAATTCACTTTATGGCAGTACTCTTTGCTGGTCTTATTCTGAGCTTCTCCTGTAATATCAAATCTGGACCTCTTGGAGTGGAAAGACAGACTAAGGGCACTCAATTCTTCCTCTGAAGCCTAGGCAGAAATAATAGAAGGACAAACCTCTCTAGTGCCAATCCTTAGGGGAAAATCTCCACCAAATCCAGTCTTATGCTTGTCCTTCTTGACAATAGCATCAAAGTCACAAATTTTCCCGGTTACTTCCAACAAGATAATGTGATCAGTGGGATACCTTGGAAGTCTGTATGGGGCCCTTTGGCAGCCATCAATCTGAATATAGGAGAAAGTTGGGAACTGGATAAACCATGCCCCATATTTCTTGATGAGTTCCTTAGCCTAGTCTGAAATCCTGACATGCTCTGCTTCCTGAAGCATTCTGGTGATATACATGGTAAATGCATCATTTCCTTCCTATAGTTTGAACCTCCCAAGTACAACTGAGGGAAAACTTCATAAATAATACCTTGTTTGAAAATTCCCTTTGTATCCAATCCTTTGTAGGGATGGAATCTTGCAAGTGCATAGACTAGATATGAAGTCATAGTGAAAGTCTTGGTCTACAACACATTGGATAACTATTCATGGAGTACTCCACTAATGACCCCTGCCCAATGGTAATTAATCTTCTCTTGCTCCATTTTCACAATCACGTGGCACATCCAATTTTCAAATGTACCAGCATTCTTCAATCCAACCACCCTGCTGAGAAGAGTGATGGCATTGTAGTACTCCTTGAACTTTATCCTGAATAGTTGCTTGGGTAATTTAGAATAGTGAGATTTAGGCTTCTCCAACCAAGAATTGATAAGTTGTTGTGACTTCATGGTCTACCCGTCGTAGAACTCTTGAGCTGCTCCCATGCTGAATCCCACCACATGAGACCTGTCTGGCATATCAAATGTCTGGGCAATGGAGACAGGGTTGAGATTTGCTACAACCCTCCCCTAAGGACCAATTATTCTTTGTGTGTCCTAATCATAGTGCCTGGCACACTCAAGGACCAGCTCATAACACTGCACTGCAGAAGGGAAACCAACTACATGTGACAGTCCTGATTCCATCATCCTTCTAGCCACCAAAGGAGAATCCTTAGCCGCCATTCTTTCTTTAAACTCTCCATAATCCCATGATCCGACATTTGTATCACAAGATAGACAAATCATTAAATGCATCACAAATCATAAACAAATCCAATTATCTGACGTTCCTTCATATTTCATCAGATTTTGAGAAAATCCGTGAGGTACGGATTTTCGTGAAGAACGAGCCAGAGTGCAGTCTTCGGAGAATCAGAGAGACAATGGATTTCATAGAAATCCGGACCTGACATAAATCCGCGAATAAGTCAACACTACAAACCAATGCAGATTCTGGGAATGAAGGTTTCGGTAAGAATCAGTCATCTCGTCAAGAAGTCTTGGTGACTTCTGGGAGGTCACCCCGAAGGATGTCATCGGAAGAGGTTTCGTCAAGACTTGGTGGCTTCGGTGTAACGTTTCACCAACCAGGATATAGCAAATATATCGATATCACCAAGGGGTAGTCAGGGTAAGGTCCTAGCGAATCTTTTGTGTCTCACCGACTTTCGGGGTCCAAGCAAACACTTCGGCCAGACTAAATTTTTTCGATATGAGGTCTCAGCGAAGCTGCAGTGTCTCGACAACTAGTGATAGGTTTTTGAATTCAGCCAGAGGTCTTGCCGACTGCGTAATGTCTCACCGATAGAAGATCTGAGCTCGCCAAGAAAGGAAGGCTTCGCTAGGAAGTCCTAGTGACCGCTGGTAGTCTCGCCGAAAGTGAAGGTGTCGACAAGAGTTGTGAGCTCGCCGAAAGGTCTCAGTGAAGGATGGATGTCTTGCCAAAAGAAATGAGTATTGATATAACCAATGAAGTCCGCTATGACCTCCTGGTGACTAGGGCATGTCTTGCCGATGGTGTATTAGGAAATGCATGTCGATGAGAGACTTTCTTTCGGGGAGAGATCTCGGCGATCAAATATGAACTTAGGAAGGCTTCTTGGAAAAATACAGGGTAATCGATATGACATCTCCCTAACTTTGAAGGGTCACAGCGAAGAAAATTTGGAGGGGACGGATAGTCACGATTTTACCCAAACACCAAATTGATCAATTCAAACCCAAATTCCCCAAAACGAAGTCAATCAATCATAGGAAAGCACAACTCAGCTCAAATGACAGCAACAATAAGCATGATGGCACAAAAGATCCCAGAAACCAAGTTAAATACATCCTTCAAGGCATGCACGAAGCCATTAATGCAATCGATAGGATAGTTAGAAAACTTGGAACGCTGACGACAGGGTGGAATCCAAGAAAATCCGGCCCACGTGGAAATCCATGAAGACCACGAATCCCTGAACCATGGTGCACGGCTAGAATCCAAGCGGGATCCAGAAAAATCCGACTAGGGTGGAAAATCCCGAATCAGGGTAAAAACCCGAACTTCATCCAAAACTTAGGATTTTCAATGAATAACCTGGGGAAACACTTAGGCAATCAAAATAGACATTTAAGCACATGCCTAAATAAGACAACACCTCAAAAGAAAGGGCCCAAAAACCAAAAATTGAAGTGAAAGAGGGTCCCTGCTTTCAGCGGGGTGTGTGTGCAAAAATTGCATAACATGACCTTCTTGGTAAAAGACCTTGAATAGTTCATGTATGCTTTAAAAATTTCCTAAAATGGTGCATGTGAGATATCCTCTACCCCAATGGGGTTAAGTGCATCCATGCAATCCTCATTAATCCCTTTCAAGAATATCAACTTTAAGGACTCATTAGAAAGTCCGTTTTGGTGGGATTTCTTAAGGAAGAACTAGAACCTCTCCATATAGTCTTCCAAGGATTCATCTTCCTTTTGTGACATCCTAAAGATTTCATCCCTCTTTCTATCTATGCATCTGCAGTAATCTTGGTACTTTTCTAGGAAATTTATCTTCATGAAATTCCAATTTGGAACATCTCTTCCCAAACCTATAAACCATCTCAAAGCAGCGTCCTTCAGTGTTGCTAGAAAGAAATTAAGCTTGTGTGCATTTGTGGTGCAATAATAACTTCTTCGTAGCACATCAAACTCAAAATGGAAGGTATCTAGATCCTCTTTGACTAACCCATAGAAGATAGGTAACGTTGAAGGAGGTATGTTCTTCAAATAAGTTGTTGTCTCTTGGTTGGAAATGGGAAACTCAAAGGCTACATGCTTTGGTGAGTCTTTAATTGCTACATCAACCATGATGTTGATGTGTATGTGGGAAGTCTCCTTTGTATTTGGTAGGGGTAATGGTATGAAGGATGATTCTTCTTTAGGAATACTCTCACTCTATTCACTTTTTCCACTAATATCCTCTAATTTGCTTCATGTGATGTGGGGAGAAATCTTCCCAAAGCATCTCATTGCCTTCATATACAATGATTATGACTCTTGGATCAATGATTCCTGCACATTGTTAGTAAAGCATTTTATTATTGATGAATAAAGCCTAATTTCCCTAATGCTAAAATCAAAACACTTAAACTATAAAAGATTGAAATTACACAAGAGAATCCTGAATGTAGCACCATCCTCAACAGTGATGCCAAAAATTTAAGGCCTTTCTAATATTCAATCAACTTGGTTTTTATGAATGTACACATAATTCAGAGGATATATTCCTGATTGAATAGTTCACCGAAGCCTCAGAAAGGCTTCATTTAATTATCAACTCGGAATTCATAAGATTTTGATGATTCTAGCATTATATGTGCATTCATGGGCTCTACATGGCCTATATCAGTGAGTATAGGTGGTTTACATTTGTACAAAAAATAGTAAAGGTTGGAAAAGGAGAATAGAGCATTAAAGTGCAAAACAGGGGAAATAACATAATCTTTTTCTTATGCTACAAGTACCTTCAGCTTAATACTATAACTGCTAACTACTAAGACTAAACTTTACAACTAACTAATACTATTAAGTCCTAACTCCTAACTTCTTAACTTCTTCAAAGAATAACTCAACATGCTATTATAGAATGCAATTCATGCTACAAAATATCATAATTTAAGGAATTCACATACATACAAATGAAAATTTAAATAGATAGATACAACAATGAATATCTAATCTAGTAAAAAAAGCAAGATGGGTTGGAAATACCTCAAGTGGCCCTTGCTCGAGTTGCTACGCCCATAGGAAATATCAACTACACACTACTGATAAACAAATCCTAACAATATCAACACAAGTGAAGGACCAAATTGACAATGCTAGTAGAAATGCTTCCTTGGACGCGGAAGACTCCCTTGCCTAGTAGCTCTCTCATCAAGATCTTCTAGTTGGCGAAGGAAGTGACAAAGCTATGGACACGATAGTAAAGGAAATGGAATCTAGAAAGACTAAGTGTGTGGAAAACATCCATCCACTCTTGAAGGAATTTTCCTACTTGGATGAGGATAACACCTTGATGTTGGAGCTTCTTGACATGGCCAGAAATGGGCCCACATGCAAATTTAAACTAGCTAAATGGGTGATAAAAGAATTCAATAAGGTGAATATAAAGATTAGGAGTCTTAAGGGGAACTATGGTAATCATCCCAAAAGTGTAGCTTCAAACTTGCTCATTGAGATACTAGTTGATCTGGAGTTCATTTTATGATTTCAAATCAGAATGTGGGAGTTGTATTCAAGATATGGATGTTAAAGTTAAGGAAATCCATGCAGATATCCATAAGCTTATGCAGATTATTCATATGTCTATCAAGAACAACATGGAATCCCTTAAGGTTTTTATGGATAAAATCAACCAACTTAGGGAGGATCAAATTTACTTTGCATGAGAAGGACCTTTCTACCAAGGAAAAGGGTAAGAAGACTGCCAAGGACAAGGTTAAGGGTCCAAGCACAAGTACTAGGGATAGTTTGAGGAAAAAAATTGAAGAAGAGAAAAAAGAATTATTGTCAATGGTTAATCTTCACGATAACCAAGAGCTCAAGGTGGAAAACACCTTAAAAAATCTAAAATATTTCCTCTATGACTTAACTGTATTTCTGCTTCTTTTTGTTACTTTGTTGTTTTTGGTTGTTGGTTGGTTGCTATTTTAACTATCTCATGTTTCGTATCAACAAAATTTTGATGTGATTTGATGTAAAGGGTTTCAAGTCCCTTCAAAACCTATTTTTCCCTCTTAATCAAAACAATTCATAACAATAAACTTAAGCTCCTTTATTGCATAAAAACTAAACTTCTCATAGTTTGACAAGAATATTTAAAATATTTTCCTATTCAAAAGTACATATCCATTACAACTAAACAACAAAAACTAATAGCAACAAAGTATTGTCTGGTAAAATAAAAAACTAGAATTTAGCAACTATATCCTCAACTAGATTTGCTCCTCAACCACCAATCCCAATATATAGGAGTAGAATGTTTTTTATTCACACAAGGACTAAAAACAAAACTTAAATGCATATATTCACTCTCCCTCAAGAATAGAGAGAAGACCAATCTTTGCAACTGAAAACCATAATTGAAAAAGATAGAAGAAGAGAAGTAAAACTATAACTCGGCCCTAACAGTTTGACATAGATGTGCTCCCTAAAAACTATTACGTCATAAATTTCCTTATCAAAGTAGAGTCCTTCCTCTTGTCATCTTATTTGGTGATTTCGTGACACATGGTTGACCATTTCAATGGTAACCTTCATTACTTCTTGAAACTATTGTGTTTTCAACATTTTGGATTCTCCCCTGCAACTACCTGTAATCCCTTTGTTGCGGACTAGAAACCTAGTTGCTGTGGGCTATAGTTCTTCTAGTTACAAGAGGTTAGCTTCATCTAAAGTAT
This sequence comes from Sequoia sempervirens, assembly GCA_007258455.2. NCBI lineage: Eukaryota > Viridiplantae > Streptophyta > Pinopsida > Cupressales > Cupressaceae > Sequoia > Sequoia sempervirens. The sequence continues at coordinate 76,511 of VDFB02337286.1, forward strand.
ACACATCATTAACAACCATGAATTAAGCATAGAATCATATTGAATTTCATGAACACTCACACATCCATGCATACAAGTACCATATACCATAATTATATTTTCACATACTAAAGTCTAGTTTAAGATGCATGAAAGATATAAAAGATGTATAAGGTTCAAGATTGTTTGTGAACTTAGCAAATTGAAATGTTAAAATACATAAACTAAATATAAGAAAACTAGCTATTAACTAGACCCATTAGATACTATCTTTGGTTGGTGTCCCATCACGCTTCTTAACACCTCCAATAAAATCATAGAAAAATCCCTTGCTATTCAGGTTAAACCTATGTGTATGAACCAAGATCCTAATACCTGCAAAACACAACAAACAAACACATTAGAAGATTGAAATACAAGTTAGAATCTACGTTCCCCATGAAATCCATTTACAAAGCTTAAATTAGGAAAAGAGATGAAGAACACAATAAGAAAACAATAAAAGAGGGATTGAATCCTAATTAAACAAGCAAACTCTTGATCCCATGGGGGAATTGGTGCCAATTTGATGTGAAAATTGGCCCTTTCCCAACTCCAATGATGCAATGTTGATGATTGATGAAAAGTGATCCACTTTGTGAAGATTCAATGAAGCTCCATGATGAAAAACCTACATAACCTAGCTAAGACTTGATGAAAATTGATGAAAATTGCTATGCTTGAAAATGGATTTGAGTATAGTAAGTTTGCTCAAATTGTGGATGCTAAAATGAGGAATGAAGCCTATTATTTATAGAATGATAAGTTGGAGAAATGCCTAAAATGAAGCAATGTAGACTAACATTCAACCAATGGCAAGGTGCCAGTTGTCAAGAGATGGATGGATGAAGGATGTGCACATTTTGATGAATGTGCCCATAAATGCATAAATTTGAAATTTGAAAATGGTGAAATGACAAGGTGGAGGGAGAGTCAAATGGAGTAATGGCCACTTGGCTCAATGAAAAAGAACATGTAAGATGAAATAAATTCCTTGTTGGAAGGACAAAGTCCACTTGGATTTGAATTCAAATTTGAAGGAATATTCTCTATTATGCCACGTTGAGAGAAAATAGGGATTTAATAAATGAATTAAATCTATTTTATGTGCAAGTGGCAAAAACTAGAGGATGGGACATGAATTACGATTAAATTAATCAAAGTTTAATTAATTTAATGAAGGATTAGATGATGTGACAAATTTGACTTAGATTTATAGGTTAATTTAAATCAAATTTGAGAAGAAAGTGATTTTAGACTTAGTTAAATAAATATTTTGATTTATTTAACAAAAGAGGATGATTGGTTAGCTTAAATTAAACAAGGTTTAATTTGTTTAATTTAATAGTTAGACTTTAGAGATTTAATCAAATAAAGTGAATTATTTAATTAAATATGGATATAGGGTTAATTAGATCAAATAGATTGATTTAATTAACAAGGGAGAAAGACTTAATTAGATAAAATGATTTATTGAATTAAGAGAGGAAAACTTGATGAATTTAATCAAATAAGGATATTCAATTAAATGTTTAGACTGAAGGGTTATTTAGGATGAAATGGTGTTAATAATTGGGATCAAGTATGCCGGTATATTTTCCATGTCTACATTTTTCCCCTCTTTGAAGCAATGTACTTATTGCGTTGATTCAAAGAATAAACTGTCTTGATCAAAATTAAAAAATTCTTTTATTTTTTCGAATGCCCCACTACTGCTCTAGTGAATTAAGAATTACGCCGGTATACTACCCCCTCGAGAGATCGAGCGAAAAGTTCAATTTGAGGGCGATCTTGCGAAAAAGAGGTTCAAAATTAGTTCAACTCAAATGCTTGATGTAGATAGATTTGATGATGTAGACAATCATCAGTCATGGGTAACCTCATGTTTACTTTGATAGATTACACACACTTGATCCTGATTTGTACCATGACAGTTACATTATTGATGATATAAATGAGATGAATATGATGTTTATATGTAATGGATGATATGATGATACATGGATGATATGGATGCACATGATATGATATGATGATGCTTTTATGATTATGTAAATGGATGATAAATGTATGGTTTATGAGATGCTTAGAATAACCAATCTATATTATGCAATGATGAAATTCCATGCATGCAAGATGATCAATGTTTCTTATATGATATGATATGATATGCAGATGGTTTGTGGATGTAGGATGGATACATTAGCAATGATTTATGATTAACTGTCATGGTACCATGTTAGCGTGAAAAGAAAGAGATAGAAGAAACAAGAGATTCCAACAAGACATGAGATGATGATGATGATGATGATTACTTTCCGAGGAGTTGGGATTTTCAAAGGGCCAATTACCTTATGTTTGATAACACACATAAGCATGATACATCAAGGTATAAAGAACTAGGATGGCGTTGTGCCTAGCGTGATGGACTTTGACTGGACAAATAGATAGGAGTATTCTTGTTCACGCTTGGCATACAAAAACCTTGCTAGGATGTACCTAACAAAGCAAGTATTCAACGAGTTATATTACAAGAATGTCCAACAAGCACAACAGACAAAAGATAATGACCGTTGCCCCATTCCTTTCTCTCTAGATCATTTTGATTAGACATCATCGAGAGGTCATTGGAGTGAGCGCCAAATGTATGAACCAAGATCCTAATACCTGCAAAACACAACAAACAAACACATTAGAAGATTGAAATGCAAGTTAGAATCTAAGTTCCCCATGAAATCCATTTACAAAGCTTAAATTAGGAAAAGAGATAAAGAACACAATAAGAAAATAATAAAAGAGGGATTGAATCCTAATTAAACAAGCAAACTCTTGATCCCATGGGGGAATTGGTGCCAATTTGATGTAAAAATTGGCCCTTTCCCAACTCCAATGATGCAATGTTGATGATTGATGAAAAGTGATCCACTTTGTGAAGATTCAATGAAGCTCCATGATGAAAAACCTACATAACCTAGCTAAGACTTGATGAAAATTGCTATGCTTGAGAATGGATTTGAGTATAGTAAGTTTGCTCAAATTATGAATGCTAAAATGAGGAATGAAGCCTCTTATTTATAGAATGACAAGTTGGAGAAATGCCTAGAATGAAGCAATGTGGGACTAACATTCAACCAATGGCAAGGTGCCAGTTGTCAAGAGATGGATGGATGAAGGATGTGCACATTTTGATGAATGTGCCCATAAATGCATAAATTTGAAATTTGAAAATGGTGAAATGACAAGGTAAAGGGAGAGTCAAATGGAGTAATGGCCACTTGGCTCAATGCAAAAGGACATGTAAGATGAAATAAATGCCTTGTTGGAAGGACAAAGTCCACTTGGTTTTGAATTCAAATTTGAAGGAATATTCTCTATTATGCCATGTTGAGAGAAAGTAGGGATTTAATAAATGAATTAAATATATTTTCATGTGCTAGTGACAAAAACTAGAGGATGGGACATGAATTAGGATTACATTAATCAAAGGTTAATTAATTTAGTGAAGGATTAAATGATGTGACAAATTTGACTTAGATTTATAGGTTAATTTAAATCAAATATGCGAAGAAAGTGATTTTAGACTTAGTTAAATAAATATTTTGATTTATTTAACAAAAGAGGATGATTGGTTAGCTTAAATTAAACAAGGTTTAATTTGTTTAATTTAATAGTTAGACTTTAGAGATTTAATCAAATAAAGTGAATTATTTAATTAAATATGGATATAGGGTTAATTAGATCAAATAGATTGATTTACTTAACAAGGGAGAAAGACTTAATTAGATAAAATGATTTATTGAATTAAGAGAGGAAAACTTGATGAATTTAATCAAATAAGGGTATTCAATTAAATGTTTAGACTAAAGGGTGATTTAGGATGAAATGGTGTTAATAATTGGGATCAAGTATGTTGGTATATTTTCCATGTCTACATTTTTCCCCTCTTTGAAGCAATGTACTTGTTGCATTGTTTCAAAGAATAAACTGTCTTGATCAAAATTCAAAAAATCTCTGATTTTTTTGGATGCCCCACTACTGCCCCAACGAATGAAGAATTACGCCAGTATACTACCCCCTCGAGAGATCGAGCGAAAAGTTTAATTTGAGGGTGATCTTGCAAAAAAGAGGTTCAAGATTAGTTCAAATCGAATGCTTGATGTAGATAGATTTGATGATTTAGACAATCATTAGTCATGGGTAACCTCATGTCTACTTTGAAATATTACACACACTTGATCTTGATTTGTACCATGACAGTTACATTATTGATGATATAAATGAGATGAATATGATGTTTATATGCAATGGATGATATGATGATGCATGGATGATATGGATGCACATGATATGATATGATGATGATTTTATGATTATGTAAATGGATGATAAATGTATGGTTTATGAGATGCTTAGAATAACCAATCTATATTATGCAATGATGAAATTCCATGCATGCGAGATGATCAATGTTTCTTATATGATATGATATGTAGATGGTTTGTGGATGTAGGATGGATGAATTAGCGATGATTTATGACTAACTGTCATGGTACCATATTAGCGTGAAAAGAAAGAGATTGAAGAAACAAGAGATTCCAACAAGACATGAGATGATGATGATGATGATGATTACTTGCCGAGGAGTTGGGATTTTCAAAGGTCCAATTACCTTATGTTTGATAACACACATAAGCATGATGCATCAAGGTATAAAGAACCAGGATGGCGTTGCGCCTAGTGTGATAGACTTTGATTCGACAAACAGATAGGAGTATTCTTGTTCACACCTGACATACAGAAACCTTGCTAGGATGTACCGAACAAAGCAAGTATTCGCCAAGTTATATTACAAGAATGTCCAACAAGAACAACAGAAAAAATATAATGATCCTTGCCCCATTCCTTTCTCTCTAGATCATTTTGATTAGAATCATCAAGAGGTCATCGGAGTGAGCACAATAAGATAAATCAAAAAGAAAAGATCAAGTACACAAACAAGTCAATGTTCTTCATACCACTAGCCAAGGGGATGTGTTTTGTTTAGGATAAGTATCCAAAGTGATATCCAAAATGATGCCCATTGACAGAACAATATATCCTAGGACATGCATTGTATAGGATGATGACGGGTTGATAAGTAGATTGATAGGATTTTAATATAAAGTCGATTGCCATGTTTGAAAATGATCAAGAGTTTGATTTTGCGTTTAAAGGTTTGTTGTTTCAATTTTGATTTTACGTTTGAAGTTTTCTTTGCTGATTGTTGTACTTGTTTCTATTTGTGTTGCCAAAGGATGAAGGTGATGATTGATTTATTATGGACGATTGATTATTGTGGGTGAAAACAAGATGAGACAGATGGATTTTTTTTTCAAATATTTGAATGTTTTTGATGTTTTTTGAAATGTTTTGAGGCTATTTTTTGGTATTTTCAAGATTTTTACAAATGTTTTAATTTTCCAAATTTCCAATGTTTTTTTTTTTTTTTGAGATTTTATGAATGTTTTTAGATTTTGTGTCTCGGGGGCTAATCAAAGATTAGCCTTGCCTACATTTAAGCTCAGAGAGGACATAGTTCAGATGACCAAGTTTTTGATGTTTTTCTGACTTTTTGAGTGTTTTTGGATTTTGATATGATTTTGGATTTTTGCGTGATTTTGACGATTTGGATATGTGTGATGATATCAGTGCTCTGTTTTGGGATTTTTTTGAAAACCAAGCTAAGGTTGATTGATTAGATCAATGGATTGATGATGATAACATTGTTGAGGATACACAACAATGCAAGGATAGTGTTAAGCAACACAAGGATTAGGATGGATATCCCAAGATGATAAAGGATTGATTGGATTTGATTGATCAAGATTTTGAAGCATGGTTTTGGAACAAAAGTTGTTTTGGATGATTTGATGTGACATTGAAGCACACATTAGATGCGACTGATAGTGATTATTTGGATTGATGTTTGATGAAAGATAAATATTGATAAGGAGTGTATTCTCATCAAAATATACCATAGGCTAGTGATTTGGATTTTGGCTCACAAATGCTTTAACTAATTTGATTTTACATTTTCCAATGTTTGGATTGCCACATAAGTGGGAGGATATAGATCAATATTTATTCTTGAAGCAAGATGTAAATATCTGCCCCCAGTGTCTAGCAATGTATGGAATATCATGTATGGATGCTTGGATAGGTGTATGGATGGAGGGATATGGATTATCTTGCAATAAGATAAGGTGTTTGAACAGGGTATGCTCATTTGGATAATGCTTCATGGTTCAGATAATGTTGGGTAGGATAGGATCAATGAAAATGACCCATGTCAAGATGTTTACCATAAGCAAGTGTAAAGTGTACACCCAAATTTGTTAAGATCAAGATAACTTGGACTATGGATGGAGATGGATGAAAATGGATTGGATAAATGGTTCATGGATGAATAGATTTATTATGGATAGGATGGATGAAAATTTGGATTTATTATGGATGGGATGAGATGCCTCTACCTGAAATGGCGCACATAGATGCTCGATTCTACACATGCCTGTTTGCTAGGTTTTCATCATGGTACCTGCCTAAAGCACCACCATAGTGGTTTTCACTAGAGGACAATTTTTTTCTTTACTGTTTTCAATCCTTTTTCTAATTTTTTTGGATTTTTATATTTTTATATTTTTTTGGTTTTTCTGAAAGATTTTAAGCTCATGTTGAATCACCTTGCGGTGTTGATGTAGATGTTTTTTTCATAATGTGCCATCGATATCCTACTTGAAGAAGTTTCTTTGCCAAGATATGTGCACTTGAATGCAACTTTTGAGATTCATGATTTGATTTATTGATACCACAGTTAACTCTGTCTCTATGCGCACATCGCAATAGAGTGCCTTCTGAATCCTTATGATGAAGGGTCACTACCAATACATGGTTAATGTGAGAATTGGATATCATGTGTGGAGGTGTGGATGGAGTGTATTTAGGGATAGAAGATGGATTAGTTAACAACATGGAACTTTTGACTTTCCAAACTTGGGAAGATGAGCAATGATGGGTGGATACGAAAGTGTATGTGGAATTAGGGCCAACATCTTGATATACTTTGTATGTTGCTTGAGAAGCCTAATTTTTCCTTTGTGGACATCTTTGTTGGATACTTTTCCCTTTTTATTTTTCCCCATAGTTTTTTTAACTAATGGAGTTTGATAGGGATAATATTTCTTTGTATTTTTTGGTACCCATGTGTATTTGATTTGTCCATTATACTTCCTTGCTTCTTCTTCTTTTATAATTTTCCTTGTGCTTTGATTCAAATATTTCTTTTGACGTTGGTACCTGTTGATGTGCCAAATTGACCCACATCATGCAGGTAAGATAAAAGTAAAAATATCTCACCTCTCCTGAAAGAGACAATCAGTAATCAAACTAATCACCTCCCAACGTCTTTGATGTTGGTTCACAACGTTGCTGTTTCATGAAGTGGTCAATATGGCTGTAATGTTCAAGGGGCCTGCTGGTTTTGAGCTTCTGGATTGTTGCAAGATCAAACATCTATCTAAACCTACTTTAACTGGTGGTTTTAAAGAAATAGAAAAAGATAGATCAAGGTTTTTAAACTGAAAAGAATGTCGATTCAATCAACTAATTAGACTTGCTACCTTCCAAGGAATTCCTAAACTAGAACTGCAGAATAAAATTAACCTGTAATTGATACAAAGTTTCATTCATTCACAGTGCAAACTTTAATAGTAGATTGCAAATCATCATTCAAACAAAACATAAGATAAAATTTCATTCCTTGAAAGCTTTTCAAATCAAATGATTAACCCAAAATGAATACCATTCTAGAGCATAATATAAAGAAGGTTTAAATCTAGCGGTTCCTACTATCAATGAAGCAGATAAGCAACATTTACAAATCTGGCAAGATCACCAGTGTATAGAAAACCATGTCTTCAAATTATCTCCATCTATGCTAAGAAAATATGGAAAATACATCACCTCTTCCTCCTGCTAAACTTCTTAACAAAAGATAAATAACAAGAATCATGCAAGATAGATCAACACAACGAATTCACCAAGAACACAATGTCTTCAGTTGCATCAAATCCCCAAAGACAACAACAATTCGAGCCTTTTGTATCACAACACTTGCTCAAAAAGAAAATACTTCTAACACTTACTCTACTTTTGCTCTACTGCTAAATTTGCTCTAACATTCAGTTTCTAACCCTCTTCAAAAAATTTCTAACAACCCTTACAAAAGAGGCGAAATGCCATATTTATAAAATGTGTTAGATGCGTCGGCACAGTTTAGGGTTTACAAAATAAGTCAGTTACAGAACACGCCAGCCCTAGAAGAGTTTGTAACAAAGTCAAACATGCATTAAATGCAAGGGCATGGACCAGATCGACCCAGTATCTCCCACTTAACTCGGACCAAAATGCGCGAAGAAGAGGTAAAACGAAATGATGAGGAAGCACGACCTTCGATGCAGCTTTGCATTAACTGCTTCCCCCATGTCACCCATACCTTGCTCCATTCGGGCCCTCGTCATCAAGAACATCCTCTGCAAGCTGTCCGCAAGTGGCATAGGCAAAACCCTAGTTTTCCATTTAATAGTATTAATATCATTCTCCATCTACCCCATCGTATTGTCCCAGTGTCTCTTGGATTGATGTTCATATTCGGATTTGAAACCTCGAACCAGATTGACGCCATCCTGCCCCCAGGAATCCTATTCTTTTCATCCAACTTCATTCTTTCTTTTCTGCTTCAGAGATGGAGGATCCCTCTGTGTTCTTCTTAGCCTTTCCAGTCGTTGTCTTGCTAGACTCAACCTGCATCAATCAAACACCAATGTGAGAATATGATTATTGACAACATTTTCATCAAAGTGTTAGCTTAAAATCATGATAAAAACCATTAAATTAGCCATTAAGCATCAACACTGGATCATCAAAATGAACATAAGCAGCATACAACGGTGAAATTTACCAAATTAAAGCATGGAAACATAAGAATTTATCACTAGAATAATCCATTTCACCAAATTTCCTCGCTCCACAGTGCCTCCCAGAAAATCTGGGAAAATCCGATCAGACTGGAATTCCGCAGACGACTTAGAACTTTGAACTTTAGAAAACTGAAGGGAACCAGGCAAATGAAGGAATCTAGGAAAATCCGACCAGGTAGGAAAATCCCGAACCTAACTGAAAACCTGAACACCGGCCACAACTTCACTCAAATTGACCAGAGATCACAAATTTGATGACCCTGGGCAGGAAAATCGCTTAACGTGAGCCTCCTACAGATCTTCTTTGAATCCTAGGCTCAATCGAAAGCAGATCAAGATGAAATGGTGACGCCCTAGGCATGAAACCCTAGATTTTAAGTATGAACGCATAGGGCAAGCCTTGAAATGCCCAAACACACAGGAATTCGAATTCCAAGCAAGACCACAATGTTTTAAAGCACAACAAGATTGAACACCCAACTCAAGAGAATGCAAATGATAAAGAAAAATGGCATAAATCTCTAAAAATAGACCAAACTCAGAAACTCGACGGCCAGACGAAAATCTAGAAAAATCCAACCCATGCGGAATTCCGCGAAGGCCATAAATCTCTGAACTGCACTGTAAAACAGGCCGAGCTGGACTTTGAGCACAATCTGGGAAAATCCAGACGGGGTGGACAATCCCGAACTGGCTCAAAAACCCGAACACCAGCGAAAATCAAAGTTTCAAAGAAGACCGAGAAAATTTGATTGGACCGAAAAATCCCGAACCAGGGTAAAAACCTGAATTTTGCTCAAAACATAAGATTTTCAATATTCAACTTGGGAAAAACACTTGGGCAAGCAAGATAAGCATACTAAGCACATGCCAAGGCAAAGCAAAACCTCAAAATCGAAGGGGGGGAAAAACAAAAAGAGCGAAAGAAAAAGAGGGTCCTATTTTAATCAAATTTAAAATGGGGTGGTTATGCAAGGAATAACAGTACCAATTCATGGATAGGGTGATGGGTAGATGAAGATTCATGATGTGGCTAGCTGTAGTATTAGCATCGGTTTCATCATAAGGATTCTTCACACTCCCTATGTTGACGTTTTCCTGAGACATAGTTGCCCCCAGTATGGTGGTAGTGGCACCTTCCTTCCTTGATTCTTCTTGTTTTGAGATGTCTTGCTCAGTAAGCATTCTCTGATAAATGTCTACTATAGATGATGTTATTTCAATTTGTTGCTTTGCTAACTTTGGAATGTCTTGTTCTGTCTGACTCATTTCTTTGAGTTGATAATGCTGGATATCTTCATACATGATGTCCTCATTCTAAGTTTGGGATATATCTGATCTTGATGTTGACAACTCATCCTGACTGTAGGAATCAATAATCTTCTCTTTTTGTGTAATAATCTTAGGAGTAAAGGAATATTGTTTTGAATGAAGATCATCTATGTGTCCATCCACAAAAAGAATCTCATGGGTAGATGGAAGAGTGTGTGCTATGTGGATATGATCTTCTTGTATAGATAGGAGAGTATGCATTAGATTATTGTAATAACTTGTGGATACAAATTCTTGATCTTGAAAAATTTCATAATTGCTTTCGACATGCTTTGGATCATGCTCTTGACATGGTCAATTTCAAAGGATGGATTGCTTACAAAGGGTTCTTGGATATCTTCATTAGGAATAGGAAGTGGCTCAATATCCTCTTGATCTTTGAGTGAATTGGGATCAAGTGTTGAGTTGAAGATTCCTTCAATATCGATAATCATGAGGTCAAAGGATGTCAATATGTCTTGGAAAGAACCATTGCTAGACTTTGGTGAGAGATGTTGATCATGATTTAGAATAAATTCTTGAGATATGCCCTCTAACTCATTAGGTGATGTAGAGACATTTTCAACATGGTCATTGGTCAATGGATTGTTGATTACAGGATCAAATAATGTTAACACTCCTTGAAATAGATTATTGTCGGATATTGTTGAGGGGTTCTTATCATGATAAAAAAGTGACTCTTGATGTATGTTGATTTGATCTTTGGATGAGATAGAAACATCTTCCATGTGTTCGTTGATGGATAGGTTTTGATCATGTGATCGTTGACTTGGATCAATACATGGAGTCGTTAACATTTTGTTGGGATTTTGAACAACATTTGCTTGTTGGGCTTGTAGTGTGGCTTGGGAAACTTGAGCAACTTGTGTAGCTTGTTGAGCAGCTAGTTGTGCAGCTTGTCTGTTTTGGTTTTGTTGGAGTGCCTTCTAATAAGCAGCCTATTGATCGGCTTGCAACACAATGTTGTATTGGTTTGATGTGTTTGGTTTGGGTGGTGATGGTGGCGGAGGTGGGTTCAGAATAGTTCTTTTTGTGGTGATAAGAGGTACCATCATATTGATGATTGGGATTTGAGTGGTGGATGGTGCGATCAATATGGTTAGTCCTTGAGAGACCATGTTTTGAGGGATGATAGATGATGTGTCTGTTGCTTGTGCTATGGGGATGATTTCCATCTATTGTTACGATATCGATGGAAAGGGGGGAGGATTTGGTATGATTCCTTGATTGATGGTTGGGGGATGTTTTGGATGAGCGGTGGTAGCGAAGGTAGCCCCAAACCAAGAGGTGATACATATGTTAATGGCAAGGGTGGGAGTGGTGGGAAAGTGAGTGGCATGCTCCCTTGGGGAAGTGATGATGTTTGATAAAAAATGCCCCTTGGTCCAAATAAGTCACCTTCTCCTTGTGAGGTCGTAGGGAGAGAGGTTTGAGGGGTTGCGTGAAATAATGATGATGGGTCATTAGGATTATGAAAAGTGAGGAGGACATATGGGTGTGATGGATTTTGAAAAAAATTCATGTGATTTGAAAACATATCTATCCAAAAGTTTACCAAGTGTGGATTCAAGAAGTTCATGCTTGGTATAGTTGCACTTGGTATATTCTCATTTGGCATGTATGGATTTGGTGGGATACTGTTGTTTTGTTGAAGACTCATGCATTGAGTATTTGGTTGATAGATTTGTAATTTTGGACTTGGATTTAAATCTACTATCAGAAAAGGTGTTCCAAGATTTAGATTGGGTATGCTCACATTTGTTGTGCCATTGAGGTTTGTAGGACATAATGATCCCATGTATGGATTGTATAAATGTGAGTTTTGAAAATCCATTGGTTTTGTAAGGTGTTGATATTTTGGTTGACTTGGATTACTCATGATGTATGGATCAAGTTTATATTCCATGTTCTTCTTGTGTTTTGACCTTTTTGAAAAAGTGACCTCTAAGGTGTTTAGGACCAATGATGAGATGAAGGATGAATGGAGTGAATGATATGGGTGTTGAAATTTTAGGAACCTTGGAGGGATACTAGACTTTAGGACTTTTGGATTTTGGATTTTTGATTTTATTTGGATTTTGATTTTGATTTGAATTTTTGGATTTGGATTTGATAATGAACTCATAAACTCCAAGAGGTTAGATGTTTTCTTGGAATGAATTTGTCCACAAGGTGATAATTTAACTAAGTGTATGAAGAAGGATTCATCTACGCACACCTAGTCAAACAAAATGATTTTGTTTTGATTTCAAGAGGATTTTTCCAAAAGTCTAGTATGAATGATTTTTCCAATGGTTCAAAAGTTGTTTGTGAGATGGGATTTGATTGATGTTTGAGATGGATGAAATGATTGGTTATTTTGATCCTAAATGAACCTAAGAAGAACTTTGTTTACAAGACCAAGGTTTTGAAGAACATGCTTTTCCCTAAGAGTACTTCAAACAAAAAGATCAATTTTTGCTCAAAAGACCATAAGACAAAAGATAAACAAGCACATGTGTGGGGTTCAATTGATTTCATCTTGATTAATGAATTGATTTTACCACAAACACTCTCTTGATTAAGTTTTAAATTGAATGTCTATGTTTCAATTTATTTTCATCCCACAAGGTCCATTATGTGGAAATCAAGAGAATCAAGGTGATAGTTCCCTAATGTTGACTTTAGTGAGAGAAAATTGAGATAAAATTCAAATGCCTAGAAACCTTTAAGGATATGAATCCCAAGGGCAAGCAAGGGCATGCAAATTCATTCAAGGATATTTGCTTCTCCTAAAGGGTTTGAGATTTGATGCTATGTTAAATGTTTGTTTTCCAAATGTTTTCGAATAAGCAAAGTGTTTTGTAACCAAGAACAAGTACAATCCTATGGATATGAAAGACTATATTTGTTGAGTCCCCACTTGGACAAGTCCAGCTACGCTTATTTTTAGCGAATGGTTAGATGCTTGACCCCACTGGCTCCCCTCCATGACTCAACACTTCTTTCGAGGCAGCCAAGCATTAGTACCCATGAATCTCCCATGGCATACTTTCCATCTCTACTAAAAATCGTAAAATTTTGGGGCGGCTTCAGAACGACTGTTCTTGCACCAACAAATTGATATAGATTTTGGCCTTTCTACAACAAGGGTTTTAATTCAAACTTTTCATTCATAGGACTTGACACAAAGTGGCAAGAGACCATTGCTTCCCTTCTCATCGGAGCCAACTGTGTGATACTGGCCTTTGTTCTAGTACCCACTTTTATATCTCAGTTGGAAATACTCTTGGCTTTAGAATTTTACCGGTTGGGTTGTTCCCTTGGGTGAGTAATTTTCCCACAAGGAAAGCCCTCTAAGATAAACAATAGCGAGCAAACATATTCATAGTTCAATCAACCTTCGTTTAGAAACAAAGGGAGAAAACATGCAATAGGTTCCACTCACACTCCCAAAGTTTGTTGTTCAATTTTAAACCCAAATTAAAGTGTATGGACAATTACTTACGCAACCTAATGTCACCAAAATCCTTTTGATTCTCAAGATCACCGTGAGGCATGAGAGAAGCGCATACGTATTTTGATGATATTACTTTGTGTAAGTAATTACAAAATAATGAGAACACTTGTTCATTTTAAGTCCACAAAGCAAAAGTGAATTGTTTTTAGTGCACCAAAAGAAGTGTGAGATTTGATTGTTCAATTGTTAACCTTAAACAAAATCTAGTAATTTTTCCTAAGGTTCTTTTTAATCCCTTTGTCTTTTTCTTTTTAGAGCCCAAATTGAAATCTATTGAGTCCTAAAAGCTTGAAGAGATAATATCCTTAAACTTGGAATTATAATTGCTTCCAAGAGTGTTTAAAGACACTTGATACAATAGAGAAATGATGTCATAAGAAGCTTTTCTTTTGTTTCCTCCTCCCCTTTTTTTATTTCCTAACCTGCAAAAGTGCTCAATAATGTTAGTTGAGATCAAGAAACAAAAGGATATAGGGGTTAGATGAATCATTAAGCATAAAAACCCTAAAACTTAGACCAAGTTATAATGTGATTTGACTTTAGATGTAAATTGAAAATTTTAACTCTATAAAATTTAAGAAACACCTACACCATTGGATAGCTTACGAAATTCTACCCCATTTCAAAAAAAAATCTTCAAAAAGACCTCTGTATGACCAAGATATGGTCATTTTAAAACTGACTCTAAAAGCGCTAAAACAGTGCTCATATGTGCTAAAACAATCCTCATAAGCGCCAAAACAGTGCTCAAAGTGCCAAAAGAATGCTCAGATGCACCAAAAGAATGCTTAGAAGCGCCAAAACAGTGCTCAGAAGCACCAAAACATACTCAGAAGTGCTAAAACAGTTCTCAAAAGTGCTAAAACAGTGCTCAGAAGCACTAAAATAGTGCTGAAAGCAACGGGGTCTGGATGCGCCGTAATAGAGTATAGATGCACTGGAAGATCTTGAGGATGCATTGTAACAGAGACTAACGAACATAACTATTGAAAAACGATAAAATTTATCAAAAAAATGTGTTAGATTTGTGATTCAAGCCCTCCTAGTGCCAAATGTATGAACCAAGATCCTAGTACCTGCAAAACACAACAAAAAAACACATTAGAAAAATGAAATGCAAGTTAGAATCTAAGTTCCCCATGAAATCCATTTACAAAGCTTAAATTAGGAAAAGAGATGAAGAACCCAATAAGAAAATAATAAAAGAGGGATTGAATCCTAATTAAACAAGCAAACTCTTGATCCCATAGGGGAATTGGTGCCAATTTGATGTGAAAATTGGCCCTTTCCCAACTCCAATGATGCAATGTTGATGATTGATGAAAAGTGATCCACTTTGTGAAGATTCAATGAAGCTCCATGATGAAAAACCTACATAACCTAGCTAAGACTTGATGAAAATTGATGAAAATTGCTATGCTTGAGAATGAATTTGAGTATAGTAAGTTTGCTCAAATTGTGGATGCTAAAATGAGGAATGAAGCCTCTTATTTATAGAATGAAAAGTTGGAGAAATGCTCGAAATGAAGCAATGTGGGACTAACATTCAACCAATGACAAGGTGCCACTTGTTAAGAGATGGATGGATGAAGGATGTGCACATTTTGATGAATGTGCCCATAAATGCATAAATTTGAAATTTGAAAATGGTGAAATGACAAGGTGGAGGGAGAGTCAAATGGAGTAATGGCCACTTGGCTCAATACAAAATAACATGTAAGATGAAATAAATGCCTTGTTGGAAGGATAAAGTCCACTTGGTTTTGAATTCAAATTTGAAGGAATATTCTCTATTATGCCATGTTGAGAGAAAATAGGGATATAACAAAATGAATTAAATCTATTTTCATGTGCAAGTGGCAAAAACTAGAGGATGAGACATGAATTACGATTAAATTAATCAAAGGTTAATTAATTTAATGAAGGATTAGATGATGTGACAAATTTGACTTAGATTTATAGGTTAATTTAAATCAAATATGAGAAGAAAGTGATTTTAGACTTAGTTAAATAAATATTTTGATTTATTTAACAAAAGAGGATGATTGGTTAGCTTAAATTAAACAAGGTTTAATTTGTTTAATTTAATAGTTAGACTTTAGAGATTTAATCAAATAAAGTGAATTATTTAATTAAATATGGATACATGGTTAATTAGATCAAATAGATCGATTTAATTAACAAGGGAGAAAGACTTAATTAGATAAAATGATTTATTGAATTAAGAGAGGAAAACTTGATGAATTTAATCAAATAAGGGTATTCGATTAAATGTTTAGACTGAAGGGTGATTTAGGATGAAATGTTGTTAATAATTGGGGTCAAGTATGTCGGTATATTTTCCATGTCTACACTATGATGCAAGGAATTGTTCAAGTTACACAAACAGGTTTATTACTGGCAGATATATTCTTAAAAAATTGATTTTGGCTTGGGAAACTTGTGAATGAGCTCAACAAACTAGTCAAAATGCTATCCTTATCAAACTTGATTTTGATAAGGTTTATGATAGGATTCAGTGGAATTTTATTCTTAGCATGCTTCAATGGTTGGGGTTTCGTACTAAAATTCAAGCTCATGTTCAAATGTTGTTTCAAGATGCTTTTGCATGCTCGAATTATTATTAATAATACAATGATTGACCCCTTCCCTTTACAAAGATCCATTCTACAAGGATGTCCCTTAGCTCCATATCTTTATGTGCTTACAATTGATGTTTTGAGTTATATGCTTCAAAGCACATCCAAAATGAAGATCATTTTAGGAATACCATCCCTCAAAATGATATTATTAACTCTCATTATGTTGATGACAACTTCTTATTTTTACAAAATTCTGAAAAAGATATCTCCAACACGATGGATAGTTTGGAATTGTATTGTGTTGTTTCTGGATCTAATATTACTCATGATAAAACAAAATTCATGACAATTCAGGTTGGGCCTATCCATAATTAGATACCTCAGGAATAGAAACATATTAAACATGGAGAAATTATGAGGTATCTTGGGATACTATTTGATTTTGATGTTCCTCTCTTTGATATGTGGAGTTGGTATCTTAATAGTGTCAAAACTAAACTTTTTAATTGGGGGAACAAGTTCCTTTCTTTTGCTAGCAGAATCCAAGTTGCTAACAAAATTTTCCTAGCCACTCATCTTTACTACTCATCCCATTGGATGCCTTCCAATAAAGGCTACTAGTCCACTTAGTTAAAATTATTTGATGGTTCTTATGGAATAAATGGGATGGTAATATTGGTTTTATTACCACTTCTTGGGATCACTGCATTTAACCCAAATGTAAAGGAGGTCTGGGGTTAATAGACCAAAAAATGTAAGGGATATATTTAGAAGCTAAATGGATTATTAGAGCTATCAAAAATGATTAACCTTGGAAATTCTTATACATAACATAATTCACCTTGCCTCAATTCAAGGAAAATGGTAGGTTGTGGGTTGGTTAGATAAAATCCTTCATGCATATTTTTTCTTTGTTAAAGCCTCATCCCCCTTTCAATCAATTTGGAAGGCTTGGCAATATACCAGTCATCTTTTAAAGTGGAGAGATGCCTCTCTTCAACATGGGTTTAGTTTCTCTACTTCATCTATTTGGTGGAAGAAACATATTTTGTATCATGAGTAGTCTCTAGCTTTAAGTTTTTCAAAACAATCTTATTTTCTACATAAAAAAATAATCAATAAGGTGAGAGACCTTTAGGATTTCATTACTTTGAATTGGTTATCATGGCATATAGTTCAAACTCAATTTAATCTAAGAAACAAATACAAACCATTTGTGATCTTTTTGCAGTCATTAGTACTATTGAAATTGTCTATGACGCTATGCACCCCTATTCAAAGACTAGTTATGGTTGTCGACTTATATTTTCTTATTTTTCCTTTAAAAAGGTATATCTACAGTTGCTCCTTGATCTGCTTGAACTTGAAATGGAATTACAAATTTAGTGAAAAATTCTAGGCAAATTTTTTTGCTCAAATTTGGAAGTCAAAAATCAATTCAGAGGCTCAATTAATGGCTTGGAAGATACTACATTGCAAATTTCCCATTGGGGTAGGATGAAGTGTATTATGATCCAACCCCTTAATTTCCCTTTTTTCTAGAAACATGAAGATATGAGGCACATTTTTTGGGGATGCCAAGTTGTCAAAAAATAATGGAACTCTATGTTTCATGTTTCACCCGCTATTTTTTTATCATAAACTTAATTGGAAAGAGGTCTTGCTCAAAGTTGGGCTTCGTAATAATATTCTTGTTAATGGAGTTCATCATGTTATTTTGTTACATTTATGGAGAAACAAATACAAAACAATGTTTAATAACAATAATGCTCATTAGGAATTTGTAGTTCTAAAGATTTACTTTGACATATTTTATTTTCTTGCTTCTCTCTGCTCTCTTCTACAGGCGGATGCTAAGAAGAATTTTTCAAATTAAATGCATCAAATGCCAAGTGGATCAGCTGCTTAGAAATCAGAGGATTTGTATTGCTTAAGAGCTAAGGCCTTTATTGCAAAATTGATTGTTCCTTCCTCTATTTTTCTATTGTTTATATTGTTGGTCCCCACCTTCTATTATGACTGTCATATATTTGCCATGTGCATGAGAATTAAGACAAGGTATATGTTGAACCATTATTTTTGTGTTTCCATTAACAGTCTTTTGACTATCCTCCTTTTATAATTTTTTTTTTTTTATTAATATAAATACAACCTATGCTAATATGTAAGGATTTAAATATGCTTGGACTATTATCGATTTTAAACTTAAATCATTTGCATGCCTATACTAACTCCTTTCCCCACTCTTACTTGCTATGCATTTGGCATAAATCTTCCCCTCTTTAATTATGTAAGGATGATCTCAATATGCTCATTTTCTATTGACATATCCCTCAATCAAGTTATTCTTTTAAATTTTTTGAATTTTTTTTGGACCAATTAATTGCTAGGATGGTTTAGTTTGATTGGAATTAATCATGCCCACTCTTGGGCTGGAGGAGAACTTTAAACTAACCCTAATAATCCTTATGAATCTCCCATACATTTCTTTCTCCGTATACAAATTAGTGCTTCATGGTGGCGACTGGTTATGAGCAAACAGGTAAAGATGCAGGTCGCCCATCTTGGAGAAGTTGCAGATCCCCTTCTAAGGTTCATGGCTCTCCTCCTGGATCGAGCCTCCTAAGGCGTCCAATAGGCAGATGAAGTCTACAACGGTATATATATATTTTTGTTCATCTAAATCTTACTCATGTTGCTCATGAACAAAGTTAAAACTTGGTGCAATGAAACAATATCATCCATCTATGCTAGGTTCGAATGAATGGTCTATTTATATTTTTTTGTGTGCCATTTGATCATAAATAACAAAATCGAGAAGTAGCTCGGCTCTGTTCCTTTATGAGTGTATGCTAATGCATATAGATTTAAATATATTTGTAACTATTTTTATCAGATTTTGGACTCGAATTAAGTATACAAAAATAAAATCAACTGTCTTAGGGGAGAGGGGCCTATAGTGGAGCGGGGTCTAATAGTGGGGATAGAAGTAGTCCTTAGTGGGCCCCATAGTGAAGCACTTTAATATCCAATTGTAAAACACTTTTTATCCATAAAGTACATAAACTAACAAATCATGTGATGCCACATCAACACACCAATAAAACATGACTTAGTGCACCACTATCGGTCTCACTTTTTTTTTGGGCCTTTTTGGATACCTCAACAAAAAGCATGTTGATGTGGCATCATATTTGATGACGTGACCCTAAAATGAAATATAGAAGCATGTGAGTTGCCAAATAAACTGTTGTAAAAAATTGGAAGTGATTTGAAATTTTCACATAGGATTTTGAGAAACGTGAAGCTAGGGTGCTCCACTATGGGCCCCTCTCCCCTAATTGATTTGTGTATAGAAATGGAAGGCACACAGAGCACTATGACAAACTAGAGTAGGATAAATGTATTTTCCCTTCTATATCCCTTCCCGTTTTGATATCATTACAATACAAAATGTTCTGTACACTAAGAGTATAGTGAATATTATTCCATGGAAATACTTAAATACTATCATTCTTAAAAAAAAGGGAATATTTGTTGCCAAGCTATAAAAAATCACATATCTACCCTTTTCATAATCTATTGTTGATAAGAATGAATAGCAAAATGCTATTTTAAACAAAATAAATTGGATAACTCTCTTATCTCAGAACCAGTACAATAAGATAAAAAAATTGTTATTATGTTGTCTCTTCTTTTAAACAAAAACAAAAATCATATTTCTCTTTAAAACTAAAATAGAAATGAACATTCCTCTTTATTTTGAACATATTATAATTGATTTCATTTGAAACTAAATATACTTCCCTATTAAAAAACCACATGTTTTTTCAAAACAAGGAAATACATTATGGTCCCCAACAATGTGTATCCTACCATTTTATTGCAAAAATTTTTGATCATAGTTATGTACATTTAATTCATTTCTACACCTAAAACAATACTATAGAGTTTAAACCAACTAGTGGCATATTGATCAATGTGGTTTACATGTCCTTATCCACTTTTACAATGTCTTGTTTGTCATCACAAGAAGACTATATTCTTAACACTTTTAAACAACTGTGGTTGTAACCTCTTCAAATCAGAAATATATCCAACCTATTCAATCTACACATAAACACCAAAATAATTTTTTCCAAGGCCAATAGTATGCTCACCACCCATCCTAGGAGGCCTCCATAGGAATCGGGTAACACACAAGCATATAACAATACATCAAAACATGGTGATACACACACATACAAATAAACACCAAAGCCCAAGGATTGAATCACACACATTGAATCTTCTCAAGACTCATAAGGGGGATATGAGGTGAGATCTCAACCCAATGGGGAAAAGCTTAAAAAGTTCAAACATAGTTTCTAGCATCTCATCACAAGTTTCATTTTTTATTGAATCTAACTTCTCAACCCAAACACCATTCTCAAATAGATAAGAAGGGTACTCATAACCAAGCTCCTCCTTCTCAAAGGATGGAGTTTTTCCCCATGGGTGGTTCTCCCTTTCTCAACCCCGCACTTGGGGAGTTCTCATCAAATGAGGGAGAAATCCCCATAACAACCCAACCCATACTCTATCAATATAACAAGAACAAGAACAATACAATGAAAACACACAACAATCATTACAAACATTTAGCCAAATACATACATAAAAAAGTACAAGGAGCTTGATTCCTACCTTATCAAGCTTTTCAAGGAAGAAATTTTTAAGAGTTCCAAGCCTTTCAAATCCTTCCCAAGTCTATGTGGATATAGTTAAAAAAACAAGTAGTTACGTCTTAAATTTATAGTGCAATAGCATGTAATGACACTCGCCTAATTTGTAATTTATGTTTCTATATAATATTCAAGCTAATAATTTTTTTTGATAATTTTAATAAGTATTAGTTTGTAGATATATGATAAAACATTAAAACAAGTATTGCAATGCATAATTTTAGAGCATAACTAACCCCTCTAAAATAGTTTGAAAGTTTACAACATGATTATATAAGTTCAAAAATAATAATATATGTAGATATTAAAAGTGCATGCCCTTACATTTTTCTCCATGGATTTTATGTCACTTTGGTGGATAAAATTAATGCATGATTATAACATACTTTGGTAATTTTGGTGCACTTAACTAGCCTAAAACCTATATCTAGCACCTTATTATGTTATATCAATATATTTAGAATATTCTTGATCCATTTCTTACAATGTTGCTAGCCCTAGACTACACCATACTTGTAATTGTGTGCCCTAAACTAGATCACAATGGGATCTCATCCCTTATTTTCAAAATTTTATTTTCTTGCAAATCCCAAACAAGATCATTATCTATTTGCATACATGCCAAAAAGTTCATATTATGTGTCAAAAGGATTAGATTTGAAGGAATCATCCTAGGTCATTTTGATTTTCTATTAATATTAACCAAGTACCTCTATCCTCCTAGCCACACTTGATAAATTAATTTATCAAGGTTTTAAAAAATGAACATATTATAATTTTCTATGATAATGATGCTAACAAATACTTCCCAAAGGTGGAGGAAAGGGTGAAGTTGTTGGAGAAAATGCAAAAGGATGATAATACCAAAAGATTCTAGGCTCTTGAAAGTGTTGTTAATAATTTGTACAGGGTTGTCGACGCTATCATGGCCACTATTTCTGGTCAAGGTAAAATTAAGAAACAACAAAGGAAGAAGGTGAACGAGGATGAGGCCATTTTTTTTGGAAAAATGGAGCTTAAAGACAGTTTTGAAGACTCTATTGAAGACTTGCTGAAAGCTTGGAACCGAATTGAGGATGCTTGATCCTCAGTGTTTGTCCCTACTATTTTTTGTCTTTTTATGTCATGATGTTTTATTGCTACTATATAAGATGTGCTTATGGTATTGGCCGTAGGTGCCTGGAAAGTTATTTCCTTAGTTTAATTAATGTGATGAAATTTGGTTTTCAGCTTGCTACTCTTTTAAGGTTATGCTGTTATAACTTGCTTTTGGGTATGGATATTATGATGATTCAGTTATTTATGTTAGAGTTTATGGATAGGTTTATAAAGTTTGATGCTATAGGTATAGGCTAATGTGTTTTGGTTGATTGGGTTTGGGGGAAGTGGTTTTCCTTTTGTTATGCTTCCTCAGCAGTGTTGTTCCGTTCCTGTTGATCTATAATTTGTTGCTCTCTTGTATGGATCAAGGCCCTTTCCCTGCTTAATCAATCAAAAACAAATACTTCCCAAAAATTTAGGTCCACAATCATAGAACATAGTTTTACCATCAAGGCTAGAGGTTGTCATTCATGAGAGTAATAAATGAATTAATCAATAGATTATAGTGATTTTAGGGCTAAAAAATGAGAGTGGATAAGCTTTCCTACTCTTTGGGCTCATCCATGCCTAAGAGGTTGTTGCTACAAGTATCCTAAGCAGGATTGAAACCCAAAATGATGTTGCAAGTTATATAGTTTGTAGTTGTATCGAAGGCGATTTTAATGCCAAATACTGTCACTATTTTCAAGGTAAACCAATTGCACAAATGTCCTTTTATATAGCTACTGTGGTCATTATTACAAAAATGTAAGATGTGGATGTAATGGCATGATTTGTAAATGATTTATATGATAAAATTCACAATTGATATTTCCTTGTTTAAACTACCAAATCATTAACTACATAAAAACTAAAACTAATTCCTACTCTATTGGTGGATGGTTTATTCTTTTAAGGATGTATGTTTTAATCCCTAGTTCTTAGAACTAGTGCCTATTCACTAGACAACAAAGTTATAGTTTATCAAAAGAAAAAATAAACTAAAACCATAAAGAATAATGATTTGTGCATATAAATACATCAAATAAGTGAAATCAATAACAAATCATTCTTAATAATCCATCATAAAATTGTATAAATCTATTTGTTATATAAAAAAGTCTTTTAATGCATTAGAATTCTGCCACATTCATCAAATTCAACATTACAATCATGCTAGCAAATGTGGAAAATAAAAAATCCTAGATGCAAATAGAAGATTTCTTTGGAGTAATATAAAATATCATGGATACCTTTTTATAGAGAAAAAATACAAATGTAACATCTTTCTAGTTTCACAAGTATGCTACTCCCAAGATAAGCTAAACTAGCATAATTTGAAACCTCATATCACTTTGGTACTATGGTGATTGAGAACAAAAAATGACCAACCCTTTGGACATGAAATGGACTTGTATTTATAGTTCACACGTTGGCAATATTAGACACATGTGCATTTCATGAGTAGGTGCATCACATATGACATGAATCAAATAGAAATAAACAACGATGATTCTTTCAATGATGTGTATAATGAGTATGCTAGTTTTTATGATAATTCTAATGCTTAACATAACACATCTCCCATCAATTTATATGATGTTCAACTATCACACATGCTACAAAAATGAAGAAAAGGTACAAAAATAATTATCAACTATAGGACAAAGAAATAGAAGCCAAACCACAACATCTAATCTTCTTATTTCAAATAAAACATCATAATTGACAAATTTAAAAGCTACTTCTGTTCATATAGAAATAATTAACAGTCATACATCACCATCATCTATGGATAAAGACATTATGGATGATAGTACCATGGGAGGATTTGATTTATGCGACACATCTTTTGACCTTGTTAAGATAGACCTATGCCCATTTGATATCACTTGATTTCTTTTTCACTACATGTTACATATTGTATTTATTCTATGTTCATGTTCTTTCTATGCTTTTCACTTGATCTTGCCAATTGAGGGATCAAGTATTGTTTCTTAATGTAAGTTTATGTCTTCATATTTCCTAATTGGGGAAAACTATGGGGGAATATTTTCACCTACATGTCTTCTTCACATTGATGACACACACAAGTATCCAAAAAGGTAGTATTCTTCATTTATTTTACATGTACATAGCATACTTTGTTTTATGCTCTAGTTTTTGTCACATTTATATTTTATTTTTTCTCTCCTTGATTTTTGTGCATTCCTTTGTAGTTTGAGGGAATATATTATTACTAATTTTATTTTAAGCGTTATGTATAGTATTCATAGATTGAGAGCACCAACTTATTCCAATAATTTAATTTCCAAAATTTTCACATCCTTTATATCATCGGTACTTTATTTATTTCTACTTTGGCATGCATGCTCATTTAAATTTACACACATTAAAATGTGGATAAAATGTAGAGGAGAAAATTTTATACCCTCACACTTTTTCCCACTCATTTAATGCCACATTGTGTGGATGAATTGAATGCATGATCTTAACACACTTTCGGTAGTTTTGATGTACTTATTGATGCAAAACCTTACACAACACTTAGTTATGACATACCTCTTACTCGTACCATTTGTGACCTCTAATTTTAAATCATTACTCGCCCTAGATTTAATGTTCCTATGATTCTATCCCATGGACTAGATTGTGGGTGCAATTTTGTTTGAAAATTTTACATTACTCACATCTTAAGGCTAACAATCCTAGACACAATCATTATCTATTGGCGTGTATGCCAAAAACAAGTATATGTCTAGGGATTGTATTTGAAGGCATCACCTTAAGTAATTTTAATAATAGATTATAGAGAGCACCTAATCAAGACAACACACTTGCATCTCCATTTCTAACACTTGCAGGTTCAACATAGCAACTACTTTGTATACATCAACATTCAACTGAACTATTTACTCTTTGCTATGGTTGAGTCAATCTTAGCACTTGACTATTAACAAGAAAGTCAATTGTTCTTTCCCATTGTTATATTAGGTTTCCAATGATGCTTCTTAGCACCATCTAATTTTTCTTATACTCAACTCTTTAAATATCTTTAGGGTTTAAGATTTACTTAATTAACTAGTGTTAATATTTTTGTGGCTCAAGTGTGTTTAATAGCTCTATAATATAAATTAAAATCATTCAATTTTTGGAATAAACTTGCTTATTTATGTCGAAGGTGTTTCTTATATGAAGTGGATGACTTTCTTTTGAAAATCAATGGTTGAAAATTACAGAGAAGGACGCAAGACGATTGAAATGATCTTAAGCATCAAATTTTCTAAAATATTAAAAAATATAGTATATAATTAAAAATAACAACTACACTCTTATCCAATCTTAACTTTAAAGTAGTGAAAGGTAGGATAAGAATGCATTTTTTTCTTTGAAAATTTTCAAAATTGAATTTTTAGATTTCTTATAATTAGCCGATAGGCTATATATAGTGTGAGGTTTCGGCCTGAAACCTGTCTCACGCCTGTAAACAACTCTTGGATTGCCGTTAAACTATGAATAATCTACTGATTTGTAGTTTCCGTCGATGAAATCAGATCTCCTCGAATAGATATTTGCAGATTTGCTTTTCACTTGTCATAAAATCAAATCTATTTATACCCAAGTCAGTCGGTTTAAAAATGTTGAGCAGTGCGGAGGCAAAGTCCGTTTCCTTCAAAAACGAGGATGACTTGACCCTGTTCCTGCACACATCGAGGACCACTAGCCGCCCCAAGGGAGTGTCTTTAACTCTGTTGAATGTAGCGGTGTTGACACAACACATCAAAGAGACCTACGACCTCTCCCCATCAGACACCACTGTCATCATGTTATCACTGTTTCATGTCCATGGCCTTGTATCGGCTCTGCTATTAGCGCTGGTTTCAGGCGCGACGGTTGTGCTACCCGCGGTGGGGCACTTCTTTGTCTCCACCTTCTGGAACGACATGAAGACCTATAGAGCCACTTGGTACACGGCGGTACCCATGATTCATCAAAAATCCCATTAGGCACCTTTATGCTTCGATGGCTATCCATACCCTGTTCCAAAAGTCCCATTTGTCACAGGCTCGGAAAATGCTGGCAAAGATTGCCGAGTCTGGCTTGACAGCTGCCAATTGCATTTGCTTGAAAGTTTCTAAAGCCTTTTCAACAAACCCTCTTAATGAATATTCTGTAGTCAGGGCATTCCATGATAAAGCATTTCTTTGAAGCATTCTGTCAAACAATTCACGTTCCTTCTACCAGAGCATTTCCAATGACAACATCTGATAAAATTCCCCTATTGGTTATTCCCTTATGGACACCTATACTATGGATACCTATACCCTGCTTCAAAGCTCCTATCTTCGCACAGGTAATATTATTGGACCCTTTCACTGCAAATGTGTCCCAGAAATATTCCAGTAGCTTTGTAGAATGATTATTTTCTTCTCATCTTTTGATGGCTCCAAAAAAACCCCTAAATAATCAATTTTCTAGAACCAGACAATTAAAATATTTTAGGTTTTTTCTCCTCATGTACAAAGCTGAGCATCTGTGGCTAAGCAATCAGAAAGAGGTCTATTTCAGTTTAAGAAGAAAACACTGTATGTCCCCTCGTAATAAATTTGGCATCTAAAATGGAGGGCAACTTTATTTCATACGTAATAATTTTGTGAATTCATTAATGAAGTGTAGGGCAGGTTCTTTATACTCTTGAACCACCATCAAGTTCATGATTGCACAAAATATTTCAATTTTCTTTCCTTGCCTAGATGATGGGCATTCTATTTTGTTTCCAAATTGAGCATGATGGTACTCTCAGACTATCTTCTTTTGTGAATTACATTTACAAAGTTTTGTTTTGTTTTTTTCCCTGAAGTACTATAGTATTTATTGAATCTTACTTATAGGTACCCCCTGAGATTGGTACCAATATGAATTTATGCTCTTTCATTCTGGATCTTGTGTCGGGTGATTGTAGAGGACACTAGTGGTCCTGTATTGTGTTTTTCTAAGAATGTCACCTGTATTGTGTTTTTCTAACAATGTCATACAGTTTCTAGAGATGTTCATAAATGGGTACTAGAAACATTTTGTTTTAAATTTCTAAATGGCTCTAAGTCATCCAATGAATACGAGTGCTAGCAAGAACAGTCTGGTGCACTTAAGTTGCATATTATCTCTCAGCTAATGACCTTGTATGAATTGCTTCAATCCACCTTAGAAGAACACTAGACCAGAAACATAAAAGACTTTAGATAAACAAACCTATAGAAGTGAGGTGGGAATAGCCTCAGAATGTGAATTAACATCCAAATCCTCTTTAACCCACCATGCCCAGCTCATGTTGGCCTCACCTGCCTGTCCCTCTTCTAACATCTAAATCTCAGTTGGAGCTGGTCCTGAAGCATCTGAATTCATAATACCAACCACACCAGCCCATCCACTAGGTAAGCCCTTGCTACCATCGAGATTCCTTCTTCCACTACCATGGCACCCTCTGCATTGTGAGGGCTTAGCTAGCTTTTTGCCTTCAAGCTCACCAATAGCTCTATTCTGCACCGGTTCCATTATGAAATATCATACTAAGCAGGAAGAGGCAGAGGCGAGGCGGAGGACTTAGAGGTGAATTAGCGGATACCCAATTTGTATATGTCTACAATTTGGAGAATTTTCTATTCCTATCCAAGTAATGGATACCTATTTTTTATATCTCATTGAAATATTGGATACCCATTTTCATATATGTTCAAGTATCTGATGCTCATTTGGTATCTCTCTCCAAGTAGTGAAAACCCATTTTGTGCATGTCTTTGAATAGTTGTTTGAGATATAGTGGGATATTATATAGGTTTGGTTGTTTTATTTCGTAGTAAAAAAATGGAATAAAAGAAGCGTCCACGACGTGATCCAGATTGACCTTTTCAGGGAACTTGATCTATATTGGTTTTCTTCGTTGGAATGGGACATGCGACCTCTGGTTGTTTGGCTAATGTCAACCCTGTCAAGTCTTTTACTTCATATCCTTATTGGATAATCCTTAATGGAAACGGCAAGGAGTTGGTTAAATTTTTCCTTCTTTTTTTGATGTCTTCTATCATCTGTTCTACAGGGATGGATGGTGAGTTTGGGCATGGCACCAAAGAAATCCGCATTGATCAATTTGAACAACAATAATTCACAAGTGCCTGGGGAAGAACTGGATTTAAAGATGCAACCAAAAGCACGGTCCA
This sequence comes from Sequoia sempervirens, assembly GCA_007258455.2. NCBI lineage: Eukaryota > Viridiplantae > Streptophyta > Pinopsida > Cupressales > Cupressaceae > Sequoia > Sequoia sempervirens. The sequence continues at coordinate 104,978 of VDFB02337286.1, forward strand.
ATGAATCTGATAAGGCAAGTGAAGAAGCCAGAAAAATTGCTGCAACAACTTTGGCAGCAGTGAAGCAAGCTAATGCAGGAAAAGAAGGAAAAATAGAGGTTAATTCTAATTATATATTAGAACTAATCATTCTATTTGTTCACTTTGTTATATAAGGAGTGGGTATGCTGCCAGTAATGTCATAATTAGATAGTGTATAGGCAAATTTTATCGTGTTAATAAACCTTGATATTTTTGTAATTGAAGCTGATTTAGGATTTTATTTTATTGCATTCCATAACTTCTATTGTGATGTATAATTGAATCCTGACAGACATATGTCTGCTTTATATTTTTCAAGATTGATTGTAATGATTTCTATTTTCTATAATGTTTTCTATTTTGTGGGATTAACCATGAAGTATTAGATGCTAAAAAGCATTGTATGCTTTGTGGTATTGTTTTTGAAATATATACAATGTTAGCCGCTTATATACCATGTTTATTTTGCTTTTTAGTGATTCTCTTTTGAGACAAGTCTCTTTGAATTTAGCAGTTTGAGGTAAGAAAAGTGCAAAAAAGATATCTTACGGACATATATATTTTGAGCACGTTAATTTATAAGAGTAACGTATCTAGTGCTTCACGCGAAAGGTAAACATCTTTTTTTTGCCATTCATAAATAACTGTTAGTGCTCTCATGAAAGGTAAACATATTTTTTATGCTGCTGTCAAACTCAAAAGAATAAGCCCGTCTTTAATAAATATTTGCAATTAAATGTTGATATTTTATGCCTTGGCCAGAAGATGCAGGAGCTGTATAAAGATTTAAATCAATTTACCATAGTATTATGACCGTTTTTATTTACAAGTAATTAAGGTTGCTTTGTAGTTAGTCTACTAGGTTGGTTACTATATTAAATTGCTTCCAGACATTTATCCTTAATAAAAATCAAGGATGGTTGTTTCCACATACAGTGGAGTAAAAAGTTGACTTGTCCAAGATAATGCATAGCAAGGGCCATTGGATAGAATCATATTTTGAAGATGGTACTAATCATCTTCAGACAACTATTTGAACATGTATGCTGTAGAATACAATTTGTGCAGGACATCTAAACATTCCTTGTTTTAAAGCTTGACTTATTAAGATGATCTTTCAAAAATCATTAATCATTCGTTTCATTTCGGCCTGTCTTCTACGATGAGGTTCCACCAGTGCTCTCTCAGTAAGAACATGCTTGATATGACACATTGATTTCCTCACCTAGAAGAGAAAATAATAGGTATTATCAAATACAAATAGATAGGATTGCTATGCAAAACCACCACCAAGCATTTGAAAGAATTCACACCAAGGATCCATTAGCTAACCATGGTTGGTATGCAGCTTCTAAATGTCAAAATATTGTATCTGATTCCAAAAACTATGCAATAATTGTAGGCTAATAACCAAGCAAGTCAAAAAACACAATACAAGGTGCCCGCACAACTCTTGTGAATTTGGAAAATGATAATCATGTCTTTTCCTATGAGTTGGTTTGATTTGGACTGAAAACAAAAAACAAAACAAAAATTGAAATACCTTTTCGTTTTCTAGATTTTAAAAACAGCATTAAAGTACCCTCATCTTGAAGCTTCATGGTGGTAGTGTGCTCAATTTCAACTTCCACACAAGGCTTACGTTTCAATCAACAAAAATTGCTCCTATAGAGGCCAAAAATTTAACCAGTTAAAAATTCATCAGAGACCACCACAGTGATATCTAACACATACCCACATAATGAAATGAGGTGCTAAACATATTGTGTCTTCAATTTTCTATATCTTTATTTGGTAGGATTTTTGCTAGTTGGGTAGCATAGGAATTATCCTCTTAGAATCAATAACACCAAATTGTAGTATGATCCTGCAAGGACTGGAAATCAATTGGAATTGAAATTATTTACAAGATTGCATATATATCAAATCACAATGAAATCCAAAAATCTGTTATACTTATAAAGCTAAATGAATTTAAGAAAAAAATAACTATAATTAAAATTGTTAGAACAAATTAAATGGATTTGACTTTGCTACAATACCAAGATATCCAACTTTCCATAGTGCTCTTTCATCCAACTGGCAAACACCTGGATGCTACTCTCATCCTGCACATCCACTTGATGGAACACAACTTTATGAAACCCTTCATCATTGAGACTCTTGCTGTTAATATGACATGGATCCTATGCTTTTCCAACTGACGAACAATTGCATACCCAATACCCTTGTTGGCCCCTGTTACCACTCTCAATGTGTCCTTCCACCATTTGAAATTCACATTATCTGGGATTAAATGCCAAAAAAACACCATAATGAACCCCCCACAAAAAAAAAGAAAAAGATAACAAGGTTAGTACCTATTGTTCAGAGATTCAAAGCTGTCCATGGCTGGCTTGTTTGCAGCTTTTCAATCCAATTGTCAAACTATGAGCTATAAAAAAATGGTGTTTTTGAGATTTAGACTTAGTTTTTAAAATTTAGACTTTCTCAAAATGCTCCTACTGGGTAACAGTATGTTCACATTGGTATGTCCATTTCAAGATATTTGTCTTGGTTATAACTCACATTCCATTGTTTCCAAGATTGGTTTATATGGGTCAGTGTGCCAGGTTTTATAATTGTGACGTTTGACTTAACACATCACAGTTGAAAACCCCAAGCAAGTCCCATTCCTCAAAGCTACTAAGTGGTTTTGCTCCAACACCCAAATGCTTGTTTTTTTTTGAGTTGAACTTCAATAATTTGAAACACTGTACCCTGTCTCATTGGAGTTGAACCTGAAATTTGGTTATGAATGCCTGGATGCTTTTACCACATGACCACAGTTCACTCTACTCTCTAGTTCACCATTAATCTCATCAAACCCTAGGCTTTTCAAGGCTAAAATCTCATCAACTGATGGCCAGTCTCCCAAATTCAAACTTTAATCCTGTTAAACAACTACAATTCTATCTTCCATAACACTCTAAGTTTAACAAAAACATCCACCAACAGAGACCACGAAGGTTTAGACCAGTTTCTCAACAAGACACCATATCCTCACCAAAGGGGAAAAAAAAATCTAATTATTACAGAAAAATGTTCCTATAATTCAACATGCAGTTATTTTAATGCAGACTTTTTATAGTTAAGTTATCTTTGTGCCTCATCATTTTGGTTTTCCCAAGCTAATTCTATAGGTTTGAAATAATTTAGAGAATCTTCAGCTTAGTCATCGAAAGATATATTCTAAGAATGTTAACCATCATTTTGGTTTTCCAAAATAAAGAAAGTACAAATTACTTTGCCAATTTTAGACCGATCAATCTATATAACTCCTAATGATTAACCATCTATTTGAGCATGTCCTATGTCAACCCACCGAATTTGTAGTTGTAGTTGAAATATTGGAGAATTTTCTTCTTCACAGAAGAGGATCTTCTACATACTATCTTTAGAACAAATGTTTTCCAAAGGTTTTCGTAGATGGCCTTCTATATTTCTAAGGAATGTTCTCATATTTAACACTCTCTTCCTCCTGCAACTCAAATTTGAGAGGGTCGGTCATAATGTGACAGTTAGTTCACTTGAGTTGTACAATTTCTAGAGATTTTCAAGTAATCTATCTAACATGCACTCACTTACCTTCAATGATCTATTTGTATTATACTTTTCACATAAATATTGCAATTTACACATATGAAAAAACATTAAAAGCCAATCAAAGACAATATCATAAGCCTTGGATTGATATTTGCAACTATAATCAAACACTTAGAAGTCTCATAATTTTTTAGAAAAGCACGAGCTGAGAGACTTAATATGAATTTATTTAGCATGCATGGAAGCAACAAAGTGTTAAAAACACTTCGTCAAAATCGTCATCAGTGTCTGAGTCCATATCATGCCTGCACTTGGGGTGAAGTTCATCTTCAATATTTTCATCAAAATCAGCCATTTCATAGGCAGTTGTTGTGGTAGCTCTTGGTGCTGGTAGTGGTGGTGTTGCTCCTGCTGCCCCTCCACCAGAAGAGAAAAAGGTTACTTGCTTCCATGGACATTATTTTGCCTCCATTTAGCTTCATATCATCTAATATAGGAATTGTTTGACATTCTTGATTGTGTTCCATGGGTTTTGATGTCAATTAAAAAAATCTTTTCTTAGATAAACTATGATCAATAGGAGGAGCCCAAGGAGGAGAGCGATGATGATATGGGATTCAACTTATTTGACTAGTCTCTATTTTGGGATCATTATTTCACTTAGAATGTTTAGACTGTTTTTGTTTATCATCATGGGTTTGTGAGTAGTGAGTTGAGAGGGCATACCATATTGCTAATTTTAGTGTGCAGATTGGATTTGGTTCGCCTTATTTTAACAAAACACTTGCTTTGTTAGGGCTTTGTTGACAGAAAGACACATTTTGTAGAATCTTGAGGTACATCACTTGCCTTGGTTTCAGTGACCTTTTTTGGGATCTTGTACACAGCTAGATCATTTTTTAAAATGTTTTATTTGATTCTAAAACAATTGTGTTGTTATCTGTTAAATGAAGGCATTGATTATGCGGTTTTGTCTATTGATGTTTATCTGCACAAAGTATCTTACAAGTTTCCATCATTTTTTGTGCCCTGTTCTTACGCAATTTGTTATTGTACTTTGCCACCTGGTCATTTTTGTTATAGTATTTTCTCCCTATTCATTTCCACTTCAATTGGACAATTGTCTTCCCACTATGATCATTATCTATTATTAAGCTTATTTATTATGAAAATCATTATTTTGTGCCCTGTTCTTATGCAATATGTTATTGTACTTTTCCACCTGGTCATTTCTATTACAATATTTGCTCCCTATTCATTTCCACTTCAATTGGACAATTGTCTTCCCACTGTGATCATTATCTATTATTAAGCTTATTTATTGTGATCATTATCTATTATTAAGCTTGTTTCTAATGTCTTATGTTCTTCTCTCCTATAGGTCAAGATTCATCACTAGGAGTCTGAGATGGAAGTTAAGAGGGAAACGTGGTGTTATTATATTTTTCTATCGGCGTAACCCTTGCACCCCTTCTGGTGCAAGTGCTAGTAAATATAATATATAAATAATAAATTATATGTTCAAATCTTTTTAAATTTATTTTAATAATTATTTTATTTATATAATAAGCTTTTTTAATAAATATAATTATTTTTTCAATATTAAAAAATACAAAATTATGAATTGACTTTTTACCTTTTTAATAAGTTTCATTTTTAAAAAACTTTTTAAGTTTGGTGTTACTTTAATTTTTAATGTAAAAGTTAAAATTCTGACTTTAACAATTTTAACATGGTTTATTTTTATTTTTAATATTTATTTGAAGTATCATTTTTATTTTTAAATTTTTTAACTTATTTAATAATTTAACTATATTTATGGTTAATTTGATAATATTATAATAATTTTTTTATATTTATATTTTTTAATTGAGTTTATCTTTCAATTAATGTTTATATATATATATATATGGTAAGTTACCACCAAGGGGGTGACGCCTAGAAAATATCATTAAAACCTGTGAATACCATAATGACATTCACCATATGTTAATTTGTCTATCTCCTCCACACATGACTTCTGTTCAAACGAATATTTTGCCTTAATAATTATATGGGGGTATTTGGTGTCATTTCCACTTGATCCATCTCCCATGCTCTTTCCTATGATGCCAATGGTCATCCTTTGTGCTAATATCAATTCGTTTTGTGTGAAATTTCATGGAAATCTTTCAATTAATGTCTTTGTAGTCCATTCCTTACTTCGCCTTACTGGATGATGATTTGAAGGTACCTGCAAGCCAAACCCTATTATTTAATTGTGTTAGTCCAATGGCCAGATTATCACTTGCAAGAATTCCAAACCATGGATACACCTATTGCCCTTTATAGCTCTAAGAGCCAGCTTGCATGTCACACCCCAATTGTGTATTACCTATTTACTATTACTATGTTAGGGTAAATTATTGCATGTGTGAATGTAATTAGAATTCTGATTGAGAATATATGTGCTTGCACTTTGTTATCAATGAATTATGAATGAATGCTTATTTCATTTAATGTTATGTGATGAAATGCATATATGTGACATGGATGGTTATTGAATTAGATATTCTAACCATGGAGAAACATTATGTAAATGCATATTTAAATGAACAAATGACTATTGTGGGAATGTGTTAGTTGGATGCAGGTTCATGATCAATCCTCCAAGTGTGAGGGGAAGTATCTCTTAGGAGAAGAACTTGGTCGGGTAACCAGTAATGTAACCTAATTGAGCTTACACACACACTCACAGTAGAATGGTTGAGTCAAGTTATTGTGTTGGGAATTGGTAAGTCATCCTTAGTATGATGTGTTTGCATTAGTAAGGGTCCTGATTACTGTTGAGTGCATTCTTGGATGATGTTTATGTGTTTAAAGCTTATGAGTTCTTCCTTATGTTACTATGCTTGATTGATGAGGTGAACATATGTGGTATGTATATATATGTATGCATATGCATGTCGATGATAGACCATACGCATGAAGGAACACATACATGAGAGTACATAGGTAGACGTACCTATGCACGCTTATGAACAGGTTGCTTATGAGCATGGTATTATCAAATGGACAATGTGACATGTAAATGTAAATGTATATATACATCGCATGTATATTTCCTATCAATAAGATATTAATTTTGTATGAGCTTGATTGTGCAATCGAATGTATATATATATGTATACATGTGTCGATATATACATATGTGTGACAAAAGAAAATGTCCATATGGATATATCAATATATGTATATGCACATATACATGTAAATAGAGGTATATATATATACATAGTTGATATTATTATTATATGAATGTTAACTTGATCTTATTCATTTGAATATCAAATGTATACATACTTGATTGACATGGAATATATATATATTGGTATATATATACATATACATACATATATGTCAACTAATACCCTCAACGCTATGTCATATATATATGGCTATTAGTATATATATATATATATATATATATATATATATATATATATATATATATATATATATATATATATATATATATATATATATATATATATATATATATATATATATATATATATGTCAACTAATAGCCATATATATATAAGACATAGCGTTGAGGCTATTAGTTGACATATATGTATATATATATATAAATATATTTCTATATATATATGATTAATGAAGGTCGATTTGTATATAAGATTAATATAGTCCGATTTGTATATATGTTATGAAAAGTATTAAAGGCTGATTATTAGATGTGTTTGTCAGAAGATAAAGACCGATGTAGAGTAATAATCCATGGTCGATATCATACATAAAGAATTGTTGTTTTATAGCAGCACATTACCTCAAACTTGGAACACATTTATCCAAAAGATAAAAGTGATGGTAATATTAAATAAATGTGTTGTACAAGTGGTTTAAATGCATGATAAAGGGAATAATTAGCAAGTAACGTGCTTGGTCAAAGCCAGGCTTGAATACTATTAAAGTGGAGCTGACTCATCTTTTCTTTGTCAATGGAATATACTATGACCAAGTCGACATAGTGTATGTGTTGCCTGTAAATAGAGGACTATTTCATAGAGATAAACCGCACCAAAAGAATAGGAAAGATGGATGTTACATGGCGCCAAGATATGAAAACTCTATTTTTGTAGAATTTTATCTTGGATGCAAGTCGATTCTCATCTTTTAGGCATGTGCATATTTGAATTAATATTGAGTTGTTATCAAGCAAAGGGGGTCGATCTGTTGCACCGTCAATTGAGTAAGTTTATAGAATTTTTCCACCTTTATTCCATAATAGTTGAGTTGATTTGCATGGTGCATGGTGTCGAATTACTCACCCATTTTGTAGGCATCATTGACTCATCTTTTAGAATAAATAGAGGAGTCGATTGTTCATTTGAGGCACACAATTTTGCAAGTTTATTCTGCTGCAAATATTTTGAGAGTTTATTTTGTGAGGGCTTAAGAGTTATTTTGTGAGAGCTTTAGAGATACTTTGTGAGAGCATAGATTTATCTTGAGTAAGAGAATATAGTGAATTATTGCTTTGATTAGGAAAGTGAAGGCTAGCAAGCTGTTATTGGAAGGTTGTGCATCAAGTCAGTCAATTGGGTCTAGTGTATTATAGGCATGAGGATCTTGTCTTCTTTTAATTCTTTATTTATGAAAGAATGAGTTTTGATTGCTTGTTTGGAACTGTTTGAGAATACTTGCATTAGGATATCATGGAATTTGCTTTGGAAAGGAAAAGAAATTGTTTTATGCTTTTCTATGAAAGTGTTTGTATTTACTTTGTAATAGGAGGGATTGTTTATCATTAGTATAAGTATACTAGGAATGATTAAACAAGGATAGCTGAAGGGTTATTCATTGCAAACTTATTTGATTATATTAGATAGCTTGTAAGTTACACATGGGATTTGATTATCCATTGAAGGGAGGGTAACTTGTATTTATGCTTTGTGGGTAGAAATACCATTGAGTTTATGGGAAAGAGAATAGGTTGTTTCTAGGGTTAAAGACTACCCATAGGAGAAAATGCCTATGCATAGATTATAATGGCCTAAAGTCAAATCGAGCTTTAGTAGTGTATGCGAGTAGGATGACTGTCACGTGAAGTACTGAGTGAGAACACTTTGGCCAAAGTAGTGTGATTGCCTTTAGCTCCACTGTCAATTCATCGTGATCTATTTATGCATGCTAGTTTAGGATTGTAGGGTTTACAAGTTCTAGACATGTAGGAAACAACACTAAGCTCAAAATGGTTGTTGTTACGAGGTTACTCCACCAATCTCTTTGTCGAAGGGTAGGGCCATCTATCGTATGATAGATGTGCGAGGGACTGCATATGAGTCTGTGGTTGGCGGAAAAGCGCTTGAGTGATGCTTCTCCTCCTTAACTGGCAACAAAAGACCAAGATTTGAAAGGAGATTCCTGGACCATCTATATCTATTGCTTTAAAGCTCAATTGAGCTATGTATGTACTTTGTACACATTCTTTAGAATATTGTAATACGTGAAATATTATTTTGGAAATGGAATCAATGTTGATTATTGCTATGACATCTATGTTCATTTATTATCTATAAAGAATTTATAATTTTTTTATGGAAATGGTTAAGTTACATAGTTTATTTACTTGAAAGTGAAAATTTAGGAAATTGTACTTGAGTGAACGATTGGAATGTTACATTGCATTTAGGGGAAGGATTACAAAACATCGGTTTAAGAATGTGACAGTTGATAGAAACCATCTAACTTTTAAGGCATTGTGTTTAATTTTGGGTAAGGAGTTTTTGGTTACTCAAGAGCGCTATAGGGTTAATTTTAATATCCCTTCATGTTTTGTGGCCTCCCTTTTAGATCTTAGGGTTTTAAAGCAAATGGTGTCTGCCTTGACCAGAGATATCTTCAATGCTAGCTTGCTCGAGGGGTTAGATGAAGTGCTTGAGGAAGCTCAGTTTGGAGTGGGGATCCTAACGAGGGTCGTTGCAATCCCCATCATTTAATTAAAAATTTCAAACCAGAGCAGTGTCCATGGCGATATGCAAGAGGGAGAAGAAATCATTTGCATGACATTCTTTGTCTACAAACATAATTGAAAAGCAGTACATGAAAGAAATTGTTGAAATCAAATCTAATCTAAGAGCTTGTAAATGAAAATGCTGGAATGAAATCTATCTTAAGAAGAATTTAAAGGAGAATTCTAGAAATGTAAATAACAAGGAATGGAAAAATTACTAGAAAATAAACTATGAAATGAAAACTACAAGCAACTACACTACTGTTGCTAAAAAAAAATTGAACTTTATTATTCCATAAAACTCTTCCCCATTTGATTCCTTGATTACAATGAATTTATAGAATTGTTATCTTCAACTAATCCGCCTAGAATGTGGATCTGAGATCCTATTTTTGGGGAAAAAATATAGATATTCTTCCTTATATTTTGCTACCTTCTTTCATGCCACTTTTATTTAAATCAAATTCAGTCACGAGCTACACGTTTATTTTGGTGAATATCTTCAAATGGTTTCTGGGTTTTGTTCCCCTCATTCCCAACTTTCCAAATCATTTTGAAATTTTTGATTTCGTTGAGAAACGAGGGATAAATCATTGTTTTACTGAAACTGCATTTTTTAAACCTCCTCTTTTAATGCTTCTTTCTAGAAGTTTTCTGACATTTTAGAATTTATGCATTAAACTATTGATTGTTGATTACAAGACAAACCATGTAATAGCATTAATACATGCGATGATACTAATTAAGCAAAATACATGCTTTTATTTAGCTAATAGATGAGATGATTTATTGTCTCATCATCTCCTCCACACCTAAAATGTTGCAGTTCCTCCTGCAACTTATAGAGAGCTTTTGGAGCTAATCTTTTCACCTTTATTGTATTGCTTCTGGAGATGTACTAGAGATGCTATGAAGATATTATGAGTTACTCCAGAGCTATCCACTATGCACGCTTGAATTTTCAATGCCTAGGCTTTTGACGCTTTATCTTCAACTGCTTGAAGTCCGCTTAAAGTCCACTTGGTCATGCATAATGTCATGAGAATAGGGACACATGTGTTTGAGAAAAAAGTTGAGTTTGGCAGAGTCAATCTATCTTTGGTCATCCAAAACCATAATCCCTACTTTTCATCCCTTTAACAAGCTCCAAAAAGACATTTGAATGCTGAAAAAGTCATGCCTTTACCTTATGTATCATTAAAGCTCATAAAACAACTCCTAGATGCTTGCAAAAAGGTTCAAACGGCCTAAAACTACCTCCTAGATATGCTCCATTTGTTTGCACAACCCAACAACTTACCTTATATGATTGTAACTACCCACTAGATGCTCTCAACTGCCCATAAACTAGGTCAAACAACTCCCTAGATATTTGCAACTGTTGCTTTCAAAAGCTCCAAGTGTTGTCCCTTTTGTGCTCATAGAAGCCCAAACTATTCAATCTCTTCATAAATGCTTTTAAGACCTTTATCCACATGTGCTTGATAACCCCCTTTTCCATACTACCAAAACTAATTAACATCTTCATAGGATACATACAAAGCTACTAATAGTAACTAAGTATCATACTTATCCTTCACTTAGATCCCACTTAGTTCTAGAGCATGAAACCTTGAACAAACAAGTTCTAGAGCATCAAAGCAAGATGCATCGGAATTTGTATTTGATAACCATCATTAGTTCAGTGTGAAGATTGGGCTATTTTATGAAGATTGTCACTATTGACTGTGAAGATCACCAAGGCTTTCATGTATGCTCATCATCAACTTGAAGGCTTACCTTGAAAGAAACTGGCATCTTTTACTGGGAACTACCTTCTTATGCATTGTCATGGCTATTTCAATACTTTTCCTCATGCTTGGACAACACTATCATGAATTCCTTAGACTTCCTTTGCATGCTTTCTTTACAATTTACTGCCCTATGACACCATCGCATAGTGCTCCCTTTATTATGTAACATGTTTCAACAAAACCACAAAATCTATTGAATCAATAGGGACTTTGTTGCCCTTCTCATGAGTGTCCTTCTCATAACACTGTCCATCCTAGACTTAATGACTGTAGGACTGTGTTTTCCCCGTTTGATGATTGTCATGCTTATCGAGAGCAACACTATACTCCTATAAATCTGCAAAAGCTCTTGGGAGAAACTTTTATGGAGAAATGCATGTTTTTGAGCTATAGAGAAGAAGAAATAGCATGTGCAAAGCACTTATTTGTAGAAAAGAAGCCTATTCTATCCTACTCTACTTATTGATGTAGAGATAGGTTACACAAAACAATTAACTGGTTGTGGAAAATAACATCTTTTTTTCAAAAAATGGATCCATACATTCAAATTTTTTAAAGAAGAAAACCATGAGAAGAAGATGATTGGAGATTTAAACTCTAATGCTTCACCTTCCTTTGAAATAGTAGTCTTCTCCATAATATCTGATTCTAGTAGATGCATGGGATGATTGGAAAGATCTTGCAATCCTTCCTCACATTATGTTGCATGCATGACTGGATGCAACTCCTTGTCCTTAAAATATCTAATCGGGCAGCCCTCCTTGGAATTTTAAGGTGTCCAAATAATAATGATCCTTTCCTTGTTGGGGCTTGAAGTCATGGTCCTCCAATTGAGGAGTTTGCATAAGAGTTGTTACCTTCTTTACATGAAAAAGCCTCTTCCTTAAGATCTGTTGTTTTTGTGGGGGGGGGGGGAGGTTTCTAAAATAATAAACCTAAAAACAGACTTTCCAAACTAATTTTCTCTTTTGACTTGCTATCACCAAATCAACAGTAACTCCCTAATGACACCTATCCTCGACAACAATGCCAAAAGTGATGAAGGTTGCTATATTCCTCATCGTTTAATTAAAAATTTCAAACTAGAGTGGTGTCCATGGCGATATGAAAGAGGGAGAATAAATCATTTGCATTACTGCAATCCTCATCATTTAAATAAAAGTGTCAAACTAGAGCAGTGTCCATGGCGATATGCAAGAGGGAGAAGAAATCATTTGCATGACATTTTTTTTTCTACAAATTGCTAGAGTCAAATTTAATCTAAGAGCTTGTAATTGAAAATGCTGGAATCAAATCTATCTTAAGGAGCATTCAAAGGAAAATTCTATAAATGTAAATAACAGGGAATGGAAAGATTACTAGAAAATAAACTATGAAATGAAAACTACAAACAACTACACTACTGTTGCTAAAAAAAATTGAACTCTATTATTCTATCAAACTCTTCCCCATTTGATTCCTTGATTACAATGAATTTATAGAATTCTTATGTTCAACTAATCAGCCAAGAATGTGGATTTGAGATCCTATTTTTTGGGAGAAAATCTAGATCTTCTTCCTTAGATTTTGCTACCTTCTTTCACACCACTTTTATTTCACTCGAATTCAATCACGAGCTACACACTTATTTTTGGCGAATATCTTCAAATGGTTTATGGGTTTTGTTTCCCTCGTTCCTAGCTTTCCAAATCATGTTGAAATTTTGGATTTTGTTGAAAATCGAGGGAGATATCACCATTTTACTAAAACTACATTTTTTAAACTTCCTCTTTTAATGCTTCTTTCTAGATTTTTTTGACGTTTCAGAATTTATGCTTTAAACTACTAATTGTTGACTACAAGGAAAACCATGTAATAGCATTAATACATGCAATGATACTAATTAAGCAAAATACATGCTTTTATTTAGCTAATAGATGAAACGATTTATTGTCTCATCAGATCCCTCGCCCTAGGGATTTAACCCATCATCGAAATCTGAATGTTGAGTTTTTTCCTTTTATAATGGACCTCATCGAGAATGCCTATTGGATGCACCATTTATGTGTTAAGGTCTGCTATGATTTTTTGAAGAGGTTATACCATAATGCACCAGTCTAGGATTTTTGATGGGCTGCCCAGTTCATGGATTTTGATGAAGACTAGCAGTGCTCTAGTGTCCAGGTTTCAAGTTTTGATGCTAAGTAGCTAGCCTGTCTAGTTTAAAGACAAATTAGGTTAAATATGCATGGAAATTGTAAAGTTTTGACATAATAGTTACCATCAAGACCAATTATGTATCTAATGCTAAGAACATAGCGAAAGATTGATAGTTGAACAACTTACAAACCTTAGATATACTTCCTCTATATAATGATAATATAAAGAATCTTATAGAGCTATAATTGACATGCTTCATTGTCTTTATTTCTTGTGATGTTAATATGTTATTTATTAAGCACAACTAGGGTGTTTGTCTAGTATGTATTTTAAATTTAAATATTTTGATGTTGCCAGGAAAATTAGGGCTGCATTTTAAAGGAAAAATTTATATTGCTTCCTTGTCTTAGTTATTTGTGATGTTAATCTATTAATGCCAATGCAAGACAAGGGTATGAGGTTTTTCAGTGTGTGTTTCCATTTTTGCAACATAACCAGACAAACTAGGGCCACTAGCGTATTTATGAATTTACATTTCTTTCAGAATGGTTTACATACTCATAATGATTATCTTAAATGCTCCTTATCTCATTTTGATGGTTCAAAGCTGTTATTGCAATAAGTGTGTAGTTGTGGATTTGCAACAACCATGTTTTAAGTTTTATGTCAATATGTTTCTAGATGGTTGGGTAGTAATTTTACTACGAGAAATCTAGATAAAAGATCTATGTTTTTTAGGCTATCTTAAAACTTTATGGTTAGGGTTTTAATGTTAGTTTCAAATTGAGCGTGCTTCAATGTGTCTCTATTACCGGTCCTCATTTTCATTGGTAGTCTAATGAACTAGGTTGCTATGACACTAGCATGGGTTTGTGTGATGTTCAATTAGGTTCAATTATTTGCAAGGTTCCCTTATGTAGCCAGTTGAACTTAGCTATGTGTTAGTTCACCATCCAATTATTCTTAAATTATTAGTAGGTCTTTTAAACCTTCCCAATTATTTGGATAATTGTTGATGTCAATTTCTTTATTCTGCTTAACTCCCTAGTTTTCCAATAGGCCAGCTACCCCATTGGCCTCTCTATACACGTGTTATGGAATAGTCTTCAATTTGTTCCAGTAGGTTCCATATTGTTTGGACCCATTTCTTTAGTTTCCAATTAGGAGTTTCTTTCTTTCTTATTGCCTGTATACGCAACAATGAATCCCCTTCCACATATATCTGTTTGATTCCTTTGTCTTTACATCCATAGACCTAGAGCCAATGCTTCCATTTTTGCCTCATTATTTGTAGCATTGTTGATTTTCCTTGAAATTTCCCATTTGCAGGTGCCTCTATTATCCCTGATAATGCATCTGACCCCTGTTGGGCCTGGATTCCCTTTTGTAGATCCATCAAAATTTAGTTTTAGTCTATCTTGTACAAGACACTCCCAATGTGCCCCTTTTCTTTTTTATGCCTTATTCTTCATTTGTCCTTTTGGTCTTTTCAGCTTTTCCCATCTTCTCTGAATATCTTCATCCCATTTAGTGAACTTCATACTTGATTTGATTCTAGTTTTGGCATTCAATAGTTCACACAAGCTTTCCTCTATTTTCTATGTCAACCTTTCAACATTCATACTCTTCTCTTGAAAGATTCTCCTATTTCTCTCTTTCTAGATGTGCTAGACTACCATCGATGGTGAATTAATCTATACATATGCCCATAGTGTTTCCTTTCTTCCCTTTGGCCAGATACATAACCATTCTTTTAAATCATTTTGTCTTGCACCTAACCACCCAATAGCCTCTTGAACCCAATCCCAACACCTTCTAGCATATATATATACCAATAAAAGGTGATTGACCATTTCACAATCCATGTAACATAAAGTACATTTTTTTGGGCCCTAGATTCCAATAGACATTAGTTTATCAGTCGTCAAAATGATTTTATGTAGCGTCGTCCATAGGAATGCCCCTGCTTTAGGTAATATCGTCGAGTGCCAACATAGTTTACTTGGCCAACTTTCATTATTTCTTGCTTCCTTTTCAATTTGGTAACCAAGCCGAACAATGTATTCACCTGAATTGGCCCCACACCATATGATCTCATCTTCTTCTTCTGTGATTATTATTCTTCTTTTATTCAATTCCTCTTTTAGTGTTGCTTTAATATTAACCAGAATTGGCATTGCTTCTATCTCAATCCATTCCCTCAAATTACCAATTTTGGGGGGGGGAATTACTGATATAATCTCTTACTTTCTCCCTGTATTGCTCTTGCAATACATGTATGTGGTCCTTCATTCCATCCAACTCTTCCAATGACTTGTGTCCATTCTAGTAATCCCTCCAAAAGTCTACCTATCTTCCATCATTGACCTTCCATGTTAAATGTTCTATAATGATCCTTCTTCTTTCCTATAGGAACTTCCAAATAGCTGAGCCACCTGTCGAGTTTGCTTGAGTTAATATTCTTTGAGGATTTAGTCATTCTAGGTATTTCTGCTGAAAGATCCTACACGATAGCTTCTCTGGGTGCCTGTACATTTTCCATGATAGTTTAGCTCCTAGGGTCATATTTTGTTCCTTCATCTTTCTTAATCCTGCTCCTCCTTCTTGCTTTGCTAAGCATGCCTTGTCCCAATGCAGTAGTGGTATTCTCTTTTCATCTTTGGCTCCCTCCCATAGAAAATTTTTCATAAAACTTTCTAGGCTTAATTCAACCTTATGTGTTAGTTGAAAGCATGACATTGTGTAGATTGGAACAACATCCAAAACTGATTTTATCATTAAAATTCACCCAGCTAGAGTTAGCCATCAATTTTTCCAAGCCATAGCTTTGTTTTGACACTTTTCTAGAGTTTCTTCCCAATGATGTGATTGAATTTTTCCTATAATTAGAGGTCCCCCCAAATGTTTGGCTGGGATAGTATTAATAGAAAATCCCATAATCTTTGCAATTTTCTTTTGTAACACCTTCTTTGTATTAAATAATATTATTGAGGATTTGTCCTTGTTAACTGCTTGCCCTAAGATTCTAGTATATTCTTCTAGTGTATCTCTGACTACTTCGGCTTCTTTCAAGGATGCTTCACCAAATAGGATAGTGTCATATGTGAATTGTGTATGTGTGGTGGAGTTGCACCCTTGAGCAGGGTAGATTCCTTTCCATAAATTTCTTTCTTTCTTCGCCTTGATAGATCTGACCCCAACACTTCCACCATTATTATAAATAGGAATATGGGGATATGGGGTCCCCTTGCCTTAGACCATTGGTAGCTGGAAAAAAACCACATACCGAGCCATTTACATTGATTGAGTATCTTACTGTTGATATGCAGTGTTGTATCATCCTTACCCAATCCATATTAAAACCAAATCTTTGTAGGACCTCCAGTAGAAACCCCCACTTTACTCTATCATAAGCTTTTCTTGTGTCCAACTTGATCATCATTCCTTGGATCTTCTCGCTTGCCATCACATGAGCCACTTCATTAGTTAATATTATGCTATCCACTATTTCCCTCCCTAGGCAAAAACCACTCTGCTCTTTTGAGATTATTGTGTTGAACACCCTTTTTAGTCCATTCGCCAATACTTTAGTAATGATTTTATATATTGTGTTGCATAAAGAAATTGGTCGGTACTCATTAAAAGAGTTGCAGTCCTTTTTCTTTGGGATCATGGAGATAATGGTGTTGTTCATATCCATCACAAATTTTTTCTTTTTCCTAAAATCTTCCACCATTTTCCAAATTTCTTCTCCAATGAAGGGCCAACATCTTTGATAGAAACTTGCTGGAAATCCATTAGGCCCAGGGGACTTCCCTGGCTACAATTGAAATGTGGCCACCCACACTTCTTCCATTGATATTGGGCTTGCTAACATTTTATTGTTTGCATCTATAATTATTTTTGGAATGCAGTCCAACATGGTTTCTCTCCCATAGTCTACCACATCCTTATCAGCTCCCAAGATCTGCTTGAAGAAGGAAATCATTGCCTCTTCAATTTCTTCCTTCTTCTTAAGAGAAACCCCTTTTTCATTCTTTACTTCTTCAATTTTGTTGAAAGCTCTTCTCGCCTTTGCAGTGGCGTGAAAGCACTTGGTATTGATATCTCCTTCCTTTAGCCATCTCTCCCTTGCCTTATCTTTTCAGAATATCTCCTCTCTTTTTAATAGTTCTTCATGTGTTTGTTTAAGTGATTTTTCTTTCAAAAAGTCCTCCTGGAACATTCTGTGCCTAATGATCTTCTTGTTAAGCTCTTCTAGTTCCTTTTCCACCTTTTCCTTTTCTTGAAATATGTTTTTAAATACTTGTTTATTCCATACTTTTAATTTTTCTTTGATGTATTGTAGCTTCTTCATGAATACAAAGCTCGAGGTCCCTTTTACCACATATGACTTCCACCAATTTTCTAAAAGTTTTACCAGGCTCTCCTCCCTCCACCACATATTTTCAAATTTGAAGTATGTTTTAGATGGTGAAAAATTAATGTTAATATTTTTTGTAATATATTAATTATCTTTTTTACATACATATTTTATTAATATTTCAATTCTAATAAGTTAAAATTTTGGTTTTTTTAATTTAATCATTTCTTAACTTAATTTTTTTATTATTCATTATTAATTTTTTTAAAATTATTATGTTTATTAATATTTGGATTTTGATATATTTTGACTTTGCATTTTTTTTATTCTATTTTAATTTTTTATTTATATTTAAGTTTGAAATTTATTTTTATTATTTATGTCTTTTTATAAAATTATAAATAATAATTAAAAATATTAGAATTAGTTTAATTTATATTTATTTGTATTATTGAAGTTTTATTATTGTATAATAATTCTATTTCAAATTTTTATTTTTATTTATATAATAAAATGAATTTCAAACTTAAAATCTAAATTAAAAGTTATAAAGTGCATCGAGAGAGAGAGAAGATAACTTTTGATTAGTCATTTCATGCCAACAATCCAAGGATAACACACGTCCCTAGGGATTTATGCTTAGGGTAGCCTGGTATTTGATTAAGGATACAATAATTCACCTTTATAACCTATTTAGTGTACCCATTGCACACTTAAGGAAGAAAATCGATACAGAGAGAAAGAGAGAAGGGATGGGGAGATGGATATAATATATAGAGGCAAATAGAGAAACAATATAAAGAACAAAAGAGAGAAAGAGAGGGGGAGAAAATGAGACAATGGAGGAGAGTTGTAGATAGACAAAGGGAGAGATACAGAGAGTTAGATAGAGAGAAACAAAGATAGAAATGGAGGGATAGAGAGAGGGAGAGGGAGATACAAAATGAGAGAAGAGAGAAAAAAGATAGAGATAGAGTTATAGCGATAGAGATAGAGAGGGAGACAAAGAGATATAGAGAGATAAAAAGAGAGATAGAGATATGGAGATAGAGGTAGATATATAGAGGAATAAAGAGAGATATACAAATAGAAAGAGCTAAGAAGAGAGATAAATGAAGAGCAAGAGGAAAAGAGAGAAGAGGAGAGACATAGATAGATATAGTCACATAGAGAGGGAGATAGAGAGATAGAGAAATAAAGAGAAATAAGAGACAAAAAATATATAGAGAGAGGTAGAGAGATAAAGAGGGAAAGGGGGAGACATGGGAAGATAAATAAGGATAGAAAAAGAAAGTAAGGGAGAGAGAGATAGGGAGAGGGAAAGAGATAGAGAGGAAATTAGAGAAACATAGATAGAGGTAAAGAGAAGGGAAGACAAATATAGATAGAATGAGAAACATAGAGATAGATATATAAAGATATCTCTCTTTCTCTTCCCATATCTCTCTATATATATCTCCACATTTGTACCTCTCTCTCTCTATATATATCTCCCTCTCTCTACCTCTCTCTCTATATAACTTCCTATATCTTTATATCCCTCCATAGATCTCCCTCTCTTTGTCTCCCCCTCTTTATATCTCTATTTCTCTCTCCCTTTCTCTCTGTATCCATCTTCATTTCTATTTCTCTCTCTCTCTCTCTCTCTGTCTCTCTCTCTCTCTCTCTCCCCCTCTCCTTATATATATCCCTCTCTATCTCTATCTCAATATCTCTCTCTCACTCTCACACACACACTCCCTATTTCTCCCTCCCTATATTTGTCTCTACATATTTCTCTCACTCTCTCTCAAACACACTCCCTATTTTTCCCTCCTTATATCTACCTCCCCCCTCTATCTCTCTCTCCCTCTCCCTCACTCTTTATATCTCATTATCTCTATCTCCCTCACTTATTCACTCAATATTTCCATCTCTCCTACTCTCTCTCTCTATACCCATCTCTACCTCTCTCTCTATATATCACTTCCTATATATTTATCTTGCTCTCTCCAACTCCCCCTCTTTCATTGTCTCCCTCTTTTTGTCTCTATTTATCCCTCTCCCTCTTTGTCTCTCCTTCCATCTCCCCCTTTATATATTTATCTCTCTATCTTGTCTTTGACTCTCTTTATCTCACCGCCTCTCTCTTTCCCAAGTTGTATCTATCTCTCCATCTCTCCTTTCTATCCCCATCTCTCCCTCTTTCTACCTCTCTCTCTCCCTCTCTCCCCCTCTCTCCCTATCACTCCCTCTTTCTATATCTTTATACTTCTCCTCTCTCCTCTCTCCTCTATTTTTATCCTTTCTCTCCCTCCCTCTCTATATATTTATACATAACTATCACTCTCTCCCCCTCTCTCTCTCTCTCTCGCATACACACACACACTCTCCTTTTTTCTCCCTTCCTATCTCTACCTCTATCTCTATATCTATCTCTTTACCTCTCTATCTCTATCTCTCCATATTTCTTCTTTCATCACTCCCTCTATCTCTATCTTATTATCTCTCCATGTCTCTCTACCCCTATATCTTTCCATCTCTACCTCTTATAGATCACTCCCTATATCTTTGTCTTTCTATCTCTCCCTCTCTCATTCTCTCCCTCTCTCTCCCCTTTTCTCCATCTTTATATATTTACATCTTCCACATCTATATATCCCTCTATCCTCTCTCTCTATTTATCTCCCTCTCCTCCATCTCCATCTCCATCTCCATCCATTTTCATTTCCATCTCTACCTCTATCTCCTTACCCCTTTGTCTCTCTCTCTTGCTCTTCCCCTTATATCTCTCCCTCTTTCCATCCCTATCTCCCCCTCTCTCTCCCTCTCTCCCTATTTGAAGCATAACATGAGCCTATTGGTAATGGAGCTTGATTATCTTCTTGATTTAGAGGTTTTGTTTTAGTTGTGTGTAGATCCTTGTAAGTGTATGTGTAATTGATTTGAAGTTGTCACTTTTCCATTGAAATTTGAGACCTTTGTTGCACAAACAACATCATTTTCTAAATGGACTAATGATTGACCTCATGTATACAACACAAATATATGCAAAAAAAGACCAAAATTTTCCCTAATTTACCTTCCACACATCTTCAGCGTACCCATTGCACACCAAGGTGCGATTGCTAGTAACTATTGTTATGTTGAAAGGTGTAACCTATAGTAGAGAGATGTGATGTGAATGAAGAAAAAAATTTCAAAATATCTAAAGTTGACACCAAAAAGAAATAAATTACAAAAATAAGATATCACCAACACATACACATATACAAGATTGATTATTCTACAAAATTAAAATAATTAAAAAGGAACAAAGAAAAAATAATATAATAAGTATGATCTTTCAAGAGTAAAAAATAAAATATTTGCATACTATGCTCTTTAAAGATAAGATATTATAAATTTTTATAAGTTATTTAAGATGTTAACGTTTGAAATATTATTTTTAAATAGGACGTATTTGTTGGAAGTGGAATTAATATTTTGTGATTATTTAAAAATGTAATTAATTATTTTTATATTTTAGTAATTACATTATGGTAAAATAACTATATTATCATCTTTTAAATGAATGTACTTAAGATACTTATGCTAGTTAAATAAAAAACATTTTTTAAAAATAATTATTTAAAAATATTGTTATTAAGATATTTATGTTAATTAAGAAATGAGAAAATAAAAGATTGTAAATTATGTGACAACATTTATATTGATTTCAAAAGGCAAACTAAGCTTTTTCATCTATTAATTGTAACATATTTTCTATTAAAACAAACGTGTAAAGAAAAATATATTATTGAATGTATTTTTTTAATAATATCTACAAGATCAAATTTTTCATTCTAATACAACTAATGCATACAAACCGAAGGGATGAAGCTCCTAGCTACAAGCCCTAATGGCCCCAAGGGGCAAGGATACAAGCCCTAGCCAAGTAATGAGCTCAAACCAACCACAAGTTAAGAGGGGAGTTGTCAATGTTTAGGACAACAAATGGGCTCAAGCTAGGTTGAATCCTTATGATCAGGATAACAACAAACCTTTAGACCCATACTTGTTCCCATACTCTCACTAACAATAACATTAACTTGTATGAGATCAACTAATGATAACAAAATTGTCTTGCAAATAAATACCTTTAAAAGATAGTGTCCAAACTAGGGGAGAGGGGCCCATGGTGGGGTGGGCTCCAATAACGGGGATAGAAGTAGTCCTTAGTGGGTCCTACAACAAAGCACCTTAATATCCAATTGCAAAACACTTTTTATCTATAAAGTATACAAACTGACAAATCATGTGATGCCACATCGACGCACCAATAAAACATGACTTAGTGCACCACTGTCGGTCTCACTATTTTTTTTAGCCTTTTTGGATACGTCAACAAAAAAAGCATGCTGATGTGGCATCATATTTGATGATGTGACCCTAAAATTGAATTTTTTAAGCAAGTGAGTTGCCAAATAAACCACTGTACAAAATTAGGACTGATTTAAAAAAAATCAGATAGAAAATGAGAAATGCGAAGTTAGGGTGCTCCACTATGAGCTCCTCTCCCCTATCCATTTTATTTTTTAATTCTATATCCTTTCTTGATAAAAAAAATCTATTTTTGTCTCTCCTCTTTTAAATCTCTAGGTATTTGATTCAAAACCTTCTAACCTTTAAGATACATTCTATTTCTACAAACCCCAACAAATGGGGAAGCGGCATTTTTCTTAACAATGTGATGAAAATATAAAATTTTAATCTTGCCCGTAAATACTTTTCTTACAACTGCATGGCACCTTTTTGCTTCCTTGTAAGCATAAGTAGTACTAACACATCATGTTAATATGTTTTTTTTCAATTTTTGGCTACGGTAAAAGTGGATTGGGATTAAAGTTGATATTACTAAAATGATTTGCACAATTGACCGTACGTCATGGGGATGTAGCTCAGATGGTAGAGCGCTCGCTTAGCATGCGAGAGGTACGGGGATCGATACCCCGCATCTCCACTTTTATTTTTCTCACTTTTGAAATTTTACTGGAACCGAATTTTGGATCTGAGTTTAATCTGAAATGAGAATGGATACGTCATAAACAATTTTCGACATGAATTTGATTGACGATTGGGATCCTCTGGAAATGACTTCTGAAATGAATTCGCCAAAAAATAATTCCCAAAAAATTTGACAAAAGTATATAGTCTTTGAACCTGACGTGAATCGAACACGCAACCTTCTGATCTGGAGTCAGACGCGCTACCATTGCGCCACAGATCCATTTCTTTTTAAAATGCCGATGTTATTATGTAAATTAACTCTTTTTACTTTTTCGGATTAGTAACAATACCAAACTTGGCTTTCATTTACGATGGTCAAAGCTTTTCTTTTAATGTCTTTAAAAGGTTGAGAGAAGTTAAAGTCAGGAATTTTAAATGCAATTTTATTTATTTTTTAATAAGGTTTTTTTGTTTTGTTTGTTTTTTAAATATATAGGTAAAAAATATATTAAAATAATAATTGATTATAAAGTAGTTTTATTAGTAAAAAAATAATGGTATATTAGTTTCAAAGAATTAATAAATTTTAGATAGATAGGATTATCTTTTGAAGCTCCATCAACATTAATTTTAATCAAGTCTGGAGGGGGACATTCTCATCTAGTAAGTTGATAATTTTGAATATTATTATCGCAAGAGGTAGAAGAGGAAGAAGCCATTGGGATACCAAGTCTCATCAGAATTTTGGATTCCCACCAAGATCTCGCTTAGTAATCTTGAATCCAAAATTGCTAGGTTTCTTTTAGATTGACCATTATTTTGCCCAAACTTAACTTATCAACACTCAAAGTTATTAGATTTCCACAATCCATAAGAGTATGAATAGTTGTTTCTGGATTCGATTGTGTAAGCTTTTTTGAATCAACGTTTCGAATCACACTCCGTGATCCATCATCAGGATAGAGAGCTCAAGGATATGAAAATTTGTTGCAGACCTAATAGGTATAAAAAGAGGCAGAAGAATGTTAGAGGGATAGGAGGCACAAGGCCCAAGGGATGGCAAGCTAGAAAAATAATAATAATATCAACACTTTCACATAATACCTATTTCAGTATTCCATTCATTTAGCAAACATATCAAAATCATGATTACATGTATCATCCTTTTTACCCGTGAAGGTAAAAGTAAATCAGTAACAACAAGATGGGGTGTGACATTTTTCCTACAATATTTCTCATATTTCTTATTTTTAAGAGATTTTTTGTAAATGGGTAACTAACATGGCCTTGTATACAAGACCCATGTACTTGAATCTTTACATGTTTTATCATCTTCCTAAGTTGCACTTAAGACAGGTAATAGTGCAATATTTTTACTACTTGGGACATGCTTATCCTAGGTATGATATTGCACATGTTTAAGTTCACCTTGGTAGGATAACTTAATGAGTTGCACATTCTCCTTTCATGAGATTCTTCTTTTCTCCTTATCCTCATAGATTTGGAAATTTGGATAAACACTACCTTGATTTTTGGTTTTATGTCTTATCTTTAGCCACATCAATTTTGGAAAATATAAGGCTATTTATATTATAATTCTATTTCCTTCCTCTACTACTTTGACAACTTCTCTTTGTGAGCTCTTAATGTAGATTTATCATCTTGGAATTTCACACATCTCTTAAATATTTGGTCTATTTTTATTTATATATTACAATTTTAGAGCTTAAAAATATTTCAAAAAGTTCTTAGATTATTCATATCTTTTTATATTTCTAATAAATATGCATTGAAAACTTTGAGATTGCTCTAAAAATTGGATGTGGTCAAGAATATTGTGATTACATTATTTTTGTAAAAAAATCAACCACCATAGAAACTATACCTAAAATATGCTCACTATACAACTTTATCCCAAATATAACAATCAAACAACTACTATCAATCTCCAAAGCATATGTGATTAGGACCATAGTTGTAATTATAACTACAATAAATGCAACATAAATTGGAAATTAATAAACTCCACATATCAAACATGGTCCTCTATATTATTCTGAATTAATGATAAGCATAATAACATATAATCATCCATTTTCATTTATTTCCTTTAAATTTTAACATATTCTTCAATAATATGTTATCCTATTACATTATACTACTACAAATGTATGCGATTCTCTTTTCTAATTAATTCAATATTTAGCAACTTCACTAGAAGAAATACACTTTTGTTATTCAAAGATATGGTAAAGTAAAACCTAACATATTTCAAAACACTTCATATAGCCAAATCAATATTTATCATGGAGTTGGATAACAAAATGACATTGTAAAACTTGTAACCATTACTCCTCTCAACATCTTATGTACACATACATTTATTTATCAACTTACTAAATGAAATATAAAATATAATAGTTTTTTATTTATTTAAATGCATTTACATTCTCAATCTAATATACATGTCTAATAGCTGTAAAAATGTGGAGAAAACTCACAATTTTAAACACATATATAAATCTATTTTCACCTATTTAAAAAAATATAGTTTTGTAATTTAAGTTTTTGGAAAATTAGTGGGAAAAATATATAGTACATCAATTACCATCAATCAATTGTATATGTTTACAAACATCAACTAACATTCATTTTGAAACTCTAGATGAAAAATCTTCTAGTACATTCTACAAGATGAGTCATTGAATCAATTGTTTTCATCCCTCGCAAAAATGCCATATGAGAAAATATTTGAAAACTAAATATGTAGTTGTTTATTTGTTATTTGATTCTCAAGTAGAAGGCGACTTTACTTTGGATTGCAACAATATCATCTTGCATATGTCTTAGTCCACCAAATCATTCTATATTATATTTAGATTTGAAAAGAGAGAAATATATTGTTGATTCTCTTAAGATATTGAATTATTTTTTTAATGGTTAAAATATTTAAATGATCATATCTTACAAATCTATGACGAATTTCAATTAAGGAAAACAATATACTTAATTAATTTTGTTATCTTCTATTAATGAATATGATTTTCGTATTTTTTTAGTTTTTTATAATATAATAAACACTTTTTTCTTAAAAGAGTTTCTTTTAAATCTATAAGGTAGTACTTAAATAATCCCATATAAGATATATTTTTAGTTAATGTTGATTAAACTAGTTAGTGAGAAGCAAGGCTATTCTTAAGAGTGTAATGTTTAAACATAGTGAACAAACAATAATAGTTGATGAAAATTAACTCTCTAGCGAATGGTAAATGCATGCCTAATTTACTTTATAATAGTATATGCAGATCATAAAATTTATGATTTTAAGATGTATTATTATAGATTTCAATAGATTCTCTTTAAAACAACAAATTGGATATATAAATAAATTAATGCTAATACAATGGTGTTAGGTATAATTCCTATTCTCAAAGTGATTACTAGACCAATCAAAATTTGTTAGTCCTCTAACTAATTATTATCAACTAAACTTTTAACTATATCACAATGGAAAAACTAGTCTCTACACAACACTTAATATATATGTGATGGTCTATATGATATACTTTGGATTAAGGTTGTGAAAAGAGCACCAAATATTAATCTTAAAAAAGTATACACATAAATAGAAGTATAGATTGTTTTGAAAGGAAAAATACATCATCATTGTGATTTTATCCATGCACACATGGAATTATCTCATTTAGAGATTCAAAAGATACTAGAATCTTGAACCACAATCTAATAAAATCTTTGGATACTCAGTAGAAGTACACACATTTGAAGATACTTGAGATCAATGTGTGAATTCATATTTAAGTACAGGTGAAGTAGTTTTGAAAATGTTAATAGCTATTGATTTAGTTATGCATTTTTTGTATTATTTGATCTTGTATTTTTCACACGATAACTCATATAAACTAATCCGACTTCTTATGAAACTAGTTCACAACTCTTAATCAATAAAATTCATAACTTCATAAAATCTAATCACAATTTTTAATTCATGAAAAAATATTTTATCTTACTAAATAAATTTGTGTACAATATTTGTAATCTTATCATTTCAGATTTTATATTATATTATTTTTAAAATAAAACATTTACATTCTCATATCTTAAATTATTTTTCTAAATATAAGAAATTAGAGTTTGCATTCCTTGGAAGTGATTCCATACTTACAAGAGTTTTAAAGAGGAACATAACTTAAAAAAATACAAGCACTCGACTAAATTTCAAATTTTTAGTATTCTAGATTATGTTTTGAAGAATTTAATAGCATCTAATATTTCATGTAGATTAAATTAAAAAAGATGCTCCATCCCCGTATATACGTGCTGTATCTTTTGAAAGTGGTCCTAAACTATCTAAGGAATTTATACAACCACATCAAGTGAAAAAACCACATTGGGGATGTAGCTCAGATGGTAGAGCGCTCGCTTAGCATGCGAGAGGTACGGGGATCGATACCCCGCATCTCCAAACAATATCATATTCAGGTTACCTGAACATAAATATTAGAACTTATTTTGTGATTCATTTTGCTTTAACTTCTGTTAACGTTCGGATGAAAGTTTTTATCAAAAACATAATGTTTGTTCTGAAACGAATTACAAGAACTTTATAACGATAGTGAATGAAGTGGGCGAATCTTGTGATCTGGAGTGAAATGTTCTATTTACTTTTTGGCTTCTTTGTTTTAGTGCTAGTTAAATATAGTACTACTGTATCACTTTTATATATTTATAAGAAAAAAAATTGAGGTTTTTTTTTTCATTTTTTATATTATCACCATTTACTCTTCAATTTGTACTTATAATTTTTATTTTTTATTTTTTATATATCTATATGTTAATACACAAGTCAATTAGTAAAGAATTCGGATTTGTATGTCAATAGTCAGTCATTACAGATGTTCAGCTGACTAGGGAACCAATAAAATTATAGTTGTAATCGTTAAACTATTTAGAAATCATTCTTAATAGTTTTTATGCTAGGTAATCAATATTCATTTTGTACAACATAAATCATAATCATAGTAGTTCAACAAAATATGGACTAACATTTTGATAGGATGTCTTAGATTTACACTCTTCTTCACATATCAATGTGTTAAGGATATGCCCTAGATTTATGCTCTTATTATCTTATCCTTCCAATCAAATACTTCTGAAAATTATACTCTTATTGTCTTATCCTTCCAATCAAATACTTTTGAAAAATATGCATCTTAGAATTGATTTCAAAACTTATAAGTACTTGGGCGGTGGGCCTAGCTCGATTGACTAAAGCATCCTGTTGCAAGCAACAGGTCACGAGGTCTAGTCTCCCCACCATCCTCTTGGTACCAGAAGGCGTGTCACACTAGCGTCACCGGTCATGTGAAAAAAGTTTACCAGACACACTGCAGTTTATAAGGGGACGAATACTCGACCGATTTCTATAGTCTAAAAAAAAAAACTTATAAGTACTTGTATCATATCATAATAGTCAAAGTTGATCAATAAAGCCTCAATCAAATTAAAAAGAAACATAGACATCCAAAGTTTACATGATTGCTAAGATTTCAATATCCAAAATTTAAATGCTAAAGATAAAAAGTCTAATTATCATAACTAAATAAGAAGATGTTGTTTCTAGTTATTCTTAAATATTAAACAATTTAAAGCCAAATGCAATTCTTTGTTAATAAAAATAGGACAACTATTTACATAGATTTGGTCAATGAACTATCTAAATTTTAAGTAGAGTACTCGTTTTCAATTAGTAACAAATTATTTATAGTGGAAGAAACACATGGCATACAACCAACAAAAGTGTCATAATTGGCATCAAGGTGAAGCCATACACCCCATGAAATTATGGAAATAAAGTGCAACCACAATAGTGAAGGAAATTCATAAAATGAAGCAAAGAAGAACAATGGTTTGAAACCAATAACATTAATGAATTAACTAAAATAAATAAATAAATAAATAATTTTAGCCAACAAAATCATTTAGATGGAGACATGTCTAGTGCAATGATATTGGTAATGCAAGTTGAAGATCTTCATGCCTACCTTCATCTCATATCACTTCATAATCCATGCCACTAGTAAGTAGATGGGTTGACACACTCATAATCATATGTTGACATCCCTTATCACCACCTGCATCCTCACAAATAACTCTTTCAATTTAAGCACAAAGAAGCACTCTTCCATATCTACTTGCGCCTCCTCCATGCTCATCGCCACACATTCTTGAAAATATGTAGGAAGCACATGTTTGCTCCCCAACTATAAGTATAATCTCCATTAGAATCCTAAGCATCATGCAATGATCAACTTCTCACTCTCACACTCATTCAACAACCTTTGTTATAATTATGGAGTATTAATATATTGATTCTATTTCATTATTATATAATAGTGTTGTTAATAGAGTTATTTTATGATTTGATTGTGAGTGATTATATGTCAAGGATAAATGGTTGGATAGTCTCATTAGACCCTCCATCCATGACCACATCAAATACAAGTCTACAAGCAATATATTTTTGTATGAAATTTAGGTCCCGAACTTATCCTACCTTGATCTTGTAATCGGTCATCTCTAGAACTTAAATTCCCCACCTTAGACCAAATCCACAAGTGTAGAATTGATCTAGGTCACTTGTGCACATGTGCCTCTAAACCTCAAATTTTTAAAATAAAAATTTCAAATCAAAACCCTTGTCGGCTTCCTCCTACTAGACATTGTGAGCTATCCTAGCACACATTCGTGTGCATAAATATGTGTTATGTTGTTGTATTTAATGACGCAAACACAAAACACTCACAACTCATGCACACCCAACTTACACAACTTTCATTCGATTTCACACTATACAACCAATTGCTTATTTAATCCGACAATTTCATTTGTCGATTAAATTTTAATTTAAATAACACCAAACATTGATAGCTATACAATTCTAATTTATATTCAATTTCCAAAACCATGAAATTACAAGAACAGTTCAAATTTATTTAATTGATTTATTGGTCCTTAGACCCACAACACTTACAATCAACATATGGAGCATTGGTTCTAACTTTCCATTCCTTTGTTTCTTAACTTTCTGCATCTTTGTTTTGCTCTTTCTTCTTTCCTATTAACTAGTCGACCTCCTCTCACTTTCACACAACTTTTCACCTTTTTATGTATGCATAAATCTTACCAATGATGGTGCAGATTATATTAAGGAAAACTAATCGAGTGACCACTGTATTCATGAGCATGGGTTACTTGTACTATTAGACTTGTGCTATGAACATATCTTCCACTTGCATAAGATTTTTTTAACTCATTTGATTGTTTCCCTATGTCCATATTGTTAGATGATGAGAATCGATGTCTATCTTTCTCACGAAAACATCTTAGAACATAAATTGGGTCATTGTTTGTTAAATTGGTATTTATGTTGGGGTAGCATTCATTGCATATTATACATGTTTGTAAGTTTGATAGTGTATATATTCTATTGTGAAATCTTCTAGAAGCTATGACGAAGTTATTGTTGGATTATGAGAAGGTTGTGGATTGGTTGTGGACAATATGCATTGTTTTTCATGAACTAATTGATGCACATTGGGCATAAGGGTGTCCAGGTTGGGATGTTGTAGATGTATGTGTTACAATTTTGTGATGATTTGAATGAGTAGTGTTTGGTTCATTTATCATGTGTTGATTGATGGCTTGGAATGTTTAATTTTCTATGTGTTGCATATGCCAACAAATACTTATTTCTTCTTCATGTTGAACATAGTAGTCTTGACTAAATTTACGAGATTGTAGATTTTGAATTTCAAATTTAGAGGACTTAGTTCAAGAATTTTTAGGGGTGGAGCTCATCATTTGTAAAGGAAATAGTAAGTCTCATTATTGTGCTACAAGAAACAAAATAATATATAGAATTAAAAAAGATTAATATGAATGGAAAAAAGTGTCAACTATATGCATCGAGTTCTACAATAACCCTAATTTGATAATTATTTGAGATATGATTATTATGTAGTATAGAGAAATAACTCGATGTAAGCTATTATAAACATAATTTACATGAAAAAAATATAATTTGAAGTGCATATACATGTGACATTGAATTGACATATAATCAAACACAAATATATAAAATTTACTATATATATAATCTTACAAATATGTTTGTACATAGCATAAGAAATGAAGCTAGATTTAGGTACTATTATTATTGCGTATTTCATTTAGTTCATCTGACAAGGTGTTTTCTCAAACAAAATCTATTTCGTCAACCTTGGCGATTGTTGATTTTAACTGTCCTTGAACACCACTTGAATCATATGCAAATGAGAGGGTGAAAATAAATTGTTTGAATAAAAGTGGTTTGATTATAGTCTCAACATCAATTTCTGCTTCTTGATTGAATTGCAGCATATATAATTTCTCTAAAGACATACCAAGAACATCAGTGGTTGGTTCTTCAAAACAAATAGCCCATAATTAGCTTTAACTAAAGTATGTATCTGTAGCTACAATTTGCAAATGTAGCTTTTCACTTTGAACAATACCATATTTGATCCTCATTCCACATAGTTTTTTTTTAAACTGGTTTTTATCTACTTCAAGGGGACAAGATTGATAGAAAAATTAATTTGATTTTATGAATTGTATTGTTGCCTTTACAATGCATTAGATTGTTTGGCTCACATGCATAGTATGTTCTTCAATATCAACAATTTTTTTTCTTGTAATTAGTATGGGTACATCTAAAGGTTGTCTAGATGATGATATAACATCATTCCCACTTTGCTCAAACCATGATTTTAGTTGTTGTGTCTCCTTTTATTCTTGGGTCTATAATAGGTGGGTACTAACCAAAGTGCTTATGACTTTTCCACTATACTTAGTGACACATCCATTTTTTATTGCAAGCACAATAAATTGATGTAAGTGATACATCTCTTGGATTTTTTCACCTTACTCTTGAGTGGTTGGGCCCCATAAAGTCACATTAATAGTAGACAAAGACATTTCCATTAGCTCGATGCTTCTTGTAAGTACTTCTTTCCCATCCCTTCTTCTTATTGTGAAGCTTGACTCTACACATATGAATATTCCAATAATATCAACAAGGAAATTATTGGTGATTTGCATAATGTCATTAAGGGATGAGAAATAGAATTGATGTTTTGTAATTGCAAGGTTATCTTCAAAGAGAGAAAGCTTGGAATCATCTAGTAAACAAATTTCAAGTTGGCTATTAAGTTTTTTGTACAACCTATTAGTAGTCTTAATACTCCCACCATATATTGTATATACAACTCCAACTTGAACATTCTTGTAACAAATATCTAAAACTTCATTGAAGCAAGTGAAACGCATTTTAATGCACTCACAAACTATAATATTGAAAGAAAAACATGACCTTGAACCTTTTGTGCGTTGAAATGGTGCGTTTCTCTTTTCATTATAACATGACCCTTTATAAGCCACCTTGTTTGGTATGGATTCAAATTTATAATAGAAGTAATATTGGAGGAAATCTCTTTCCTATGTAGGGATGAACATATTCCAAATAGTGCCCTTAGAAGAGGTTGTTTTGGAACTCTCTCATTCTCAACCAAACCTATACATGTATACCATGTAACTTTTGGACTTATTCTTCAAATAGATAGGTGGATTGACCAATGATATCATGATGAAAACATATGATTTCTAGTTCTGAAATGATAATCAACCTATATAGGTACAATGGGTAAGTACTATGAAGAAACAAATTTTACATGAATTTAATAATGCTAATTTATAAGAAATAGATCGACAATTTTTAGAACATCATGTAAACACGGTGGCTCACCTTGACTTGCAAATAACAAGGACACTGTATCCTGTGAGTAGAATTATAGATCCATTTTGGAGTTCTTTTGAAGATATGTAGTGATTGTATTTTTTTGGAAGTGTATCTTTTTTCTTATGAACTCCATCAAAATGCTCTATTTTAAATAGATTGGTCGATTTAGAGCCATGACCAAACTTGGAAGTGTCTAATACTTGTAGATATGGTTGCAAGTGGAGGTTTCCATCATTGATCATCTTGATTGCATTCTCAGTCAAAGAATACATTATCATGAGAGGGAAAATTAGTCCTATAAAAGTAAATTACACGTGACAACTATTATGTCTTAAACGTAAACTATAGAATCACACAATATGAAGTAGAAATTGAAAATGAGTTTGAAACCATATAAGTTAGTTGACTATAATTTAATGAATATTGATGAGAGAATTTAGTTGTTTCAAAGAATGTAACCATGAATTAAATTTTACAAATCTAGTACTTTTAGATAGGCTATAAGTAGTTTTTAAAGAATACTTGTCAATTTATTTGTTATGTGTTTTTCTAACAAGATAGTGGCTTATAGAAGTTAACCCTTTGAATAATTAAGAAGAAGAAGAAAAGGTAGTGAGAAAAAATAGATACAAAAATAAATAATATTCTATATAATTTGAAAGTAGCACATAAACCAGAAAATACATTACTTGTCTAAGCATAAGTATAAGAGGGGTTTGAAAATAGATATTTAGCAAATTAAAACAAAGTTTTAATGTGCAAAGGGGAAGGAATATTCCATGGGAATATCCCCTTTTTGGAGGAATGTGCAAAGGGAGGAATATTCCCATGGAATATTCCTTTGCAAGTGGGGGGAATTAGATTAATTAGTAATTGATAATTAAAACAATGTTAATTATGCAATTTTAGAAGAATTAGATGATATTCATTAAATAAAGTGATTTAATGAAAGTGGAAAAGTGAAATGACATTTAATTAAATAACTTAGGGTTATTTAATTAAATAAGAAGATTTAGGGATTTAAATTAAATAGTTTGATGTATTTAATTTAATAAGACAAAATGTTAGCATGAAAAGTGGACTGTTGGTTGGTGGTGGATGGATGTTGAATATTTGGGATATGGACGGATGGTTGTCGTTTCGGGATGGACTTTGGGATAAGCTATGATGAATGGTGGGATGGATGGATGGATGGGATGGACTGCTGGAGCTTGAGCAGGTGGGGCAAAATTGATTTGGCCAAATTAGTGAAAATGGTGAAAAACCCTAGCTTTTGGCTGAAATTAGGTCAAAAAACCCTTAATTTTTAGGCTTAAATAGGTGAGGAAGGGTCACTTTCAATTCATTTGTGCATTCACACCTTAGAGAATTCTTGCAATTTGAGCTTTGACCTCTAGACAAAATGGCGCAACGAGTGCTCCCACGACACATTTCTAACTGGGTTTGAGGGTACTAGAGGCCTCAAGGCGTAGGACCACCGGTATGCAATTCGAAACTTGACTTGCATTTTGACTTTTGAGTGATGACACTATTTTGTTTTTTAGTGATGCTACTATGATTAGCAACATATTTCATGATTTGGAATTAGGGTTTCTTGATTACGAATCATGGAATGGGTGTAAATAGCGATACACTCGCCTAATTTGAAATTTAGAATTAGGGTTTGCAAATTTCAAAGAGTGACATAGTTGTGATGAGCGACGCTAGTCACGATTTGTAATTTGAATGCATATAGCGTCACCATTTGGAATCTGAGATATAGCGACGCTTTCGTAAATAGTGACACTTTTTCCATTTTGGGGGATAAAAGCTACAAACTTAGCCAATTTTTGTGAATTTTGATGTCATGCACTTCATGGGTGTAGGAGGTTATCCAACCTTTGATGTCTCGCGAGCACCGACTGACTGTGCTATCCAGACTTGATGATTTGTCTGAGCTTCAACAAGAGCACTTGGGAGAGATCGACTTGTGGTATGTTGCCTACATACTTGTGTGGACCCATTTGGCGATGATGAAAACGCTATGCGAACGATGACATAGCGAGACCTCATTATTCCACTTACCCACCAGTGAGGTGATAGTGACACTAGATGGCATAGCGAGACCTCATTATTCCACCTACCGACCAGTGAGGCGATAGTGACACTAGAGGATGTATGGCAGATTTTGTGATTGCCAATACATGGTGAGCACGTGATTTATGACACTGATGTAGGATATGATTCCTATCACAAGGTTCTTAACCAAGAGTCCATTATCCTGGTCAACTCCCAGATTGACCTCAAGATGTACAAAGGTTGAATGTTGACTTTCAAAATGATCATCGCAGTAGTGATTTCAGGGTTGGTTGCTCCAGATCGACATAGTAGGGGATTTAGTCTAGGATGGGGGCTAGCTTGGCACAGGATGCTTTTCAAGAGGACCCAATATGCATGGGGGCCAGTGATGTTGGCCTCATTGTACCATGATATGTATGACTTTGCGTATTGTCATGGGAGAGCGATTGGTATAGGGGTCACCCTTCTTCACATATGGGCCTAGGAGCACATTGTTGTGCTCTGAACGATTGTTCATATGGAAGATGTGGACCTAGATGATTTGGTTGTCTAGCGGTATAGAGGTTCCATCACTCTTCAACACACAGGGAAGCTTGGAATTCCATACTGGTGTCGAGTGATTGATGAGATGACAATATTCAGATGACATCCATGGCTCTAGATTCCTGCATGGTATGATGATGTGCAATAGTTGTTCTTTGTTTGACAAACCCATTTTATTCAGGGTTGAGAGCATACCATGATAGAGAGGTACCTTCCCGATAGAGTTTCCAGATAATTTGGCAAGAGGCAAGACAGGCCCGATGATGCATATACAACCATTTTTGCTAGATCAACACAAGAGACTTCCTGGGGACACATGAACCCAACTCATGAGGTTGTTGAGGGCTTCCAATAGTTGGTTGTGATGCCATGGGCCTATGATTAGGGATAGGAAGATGCACAAACTATGCTTGCATATGATGCATGGTTCGTACCCGCCCAAACTAACAGATCTAGTAGGTATACCTCCCCGAGGGAGGTTGAGAGGGAGGGTTGTAGGTAGAGGTCGAGGCCAACCACAAGATGGGTAGGGAAGAGGATAGGGCAGACGGCCATATGGTCAAGGCAGAGGATAGGATGGCCAGGATGGCCAACAGATGGCCAACAACATGACAGATAAGTCTGAGGTGCACCACCATTGCATCAACAACCACCTCAACAACCACCCATATAGCAACAACCATGACAACAATCACCACTAGGGCTAGATCTCTGTGATGCATAGATTTAGTAGTTATAACAACAGCTACAGGTGGTTACAATAGAGCGAGATTAGGCTCAACAACAAATATTGGCCATCACAGCTAAGAGAGACTAGGCCCGACAGTAGGTACATGCAATCACAATTGAGAGGAATCAAGAGCATCATCTTAGACATAACTCACATATGTAGTTGGCATAGGAGGTCAGGCGACACCAAATATTAGAGGCTATGACAGCTACAACACAGGGACAAACAATTTTTGCCCGATTGTACAGAGAGGTCGTGACTAAGGCTTCCTATTATCGTATGCATTATCATCGAGATGTCCTTGTGGAAATGAGGCAGCCTAATTTTTCATAGAGGAGTGGAGCACATCTCTAGTCTAAGGATCAGCTAGAGAGACAACCTGGGGAGGGGGGCAACCATTAGGGCTAGTTTTCTTGTATAGACACTTTTTGATTATTTCTCAATTCTTTATACATATATACATTCATGGGCTCCTGTTTGATAGCCTCGTGGATATTGTACATTTGATTGATATATAGACACTCACTTAGATATTTTATTATGATAGCCATTTTTTGATATATATATGATATTATACTGATTCATGATGTGATGTTCTCTTTATTTCATGCATATGAATGTATGGATGCATATGATGGAGGTAATTCTTTTTATTCATGTTATATGCGCTATGTGATGATGATCTGTGATGCGATGATATGAGATGCAATGTTATATTCTTTTTCAGTATCTTTTTATGATGATGGGATGGATGATATGATATGCATATGGATGTATGTATAGACAATGCAGATGTTCATGCTTATGATATGATAATGCAATGTATGTTTATGGGATGTGCGCAACGATTTAAGATGATTATAATAACAAACCTATATTATTCAACACAACTTAAATGATAATGATGTTGCAGTGAAATATGTTTTTCGTATTATGATATGCTGTGATTATGCGAGATGTATTCTTGCTGATGATTTGTGGATGCAAGATGGATGCATTGATGATTTTTTTGTTGACTGTCATGATACCAGGTTAGCGCAGAGAGAAGATAGAAGAAATAAGATGAATGATTTGACCATTGACTTTGATGATAAAGTCTTAACAAGTCTTTGATCCACTAAGACTTTATTAGAGATGGTGACAAGAGATCCATGATGATGGTGATTTTCTCATATCTTGGGATTGGGATTTTTCACCATTCCTTATTGTTTGATATAACACATAGACACAATGCATCGAGGCATTGATAACCAGGATGGTGTTGTATCTAGTGTGATGGAATTTGACTTTGACAACATATAGGATATTTCTTGTTCACACCTTGACATATGAAAACCTCGTCAGAATGTAGTTTAGTAGTTCAAAATATATTGGACCAGAGCATACGCAATAGTCAACAATCTATCCCAAACGACTTTCTTACACACAACTAAGCAAGTATGCGCCAAGATTATTTTACAAGAATACTCACAAGCACAACAAAAGATAATGATCGATGCCCCATTCCTTTCTCTCAAAATCATTTTGATAGACATCATTGAGAGGTCCTCGGAATGGGTCATTTAAGATAAGTTAGAAGAAAAGATCAAAGACAAATAGTCAGTGTTATCTATATCTCTTGCCAGTTTAATTTAGCTAAGGTGATTTTTGATGCTGATGTCCATCGCAGGAAGGATGCATCCTAGGAAATGTTGATCTGATGTTTTGATTAAGATGAGGTTTATGATAAGCCGCTGATACAAACTTCACTAACTTG
Organism: Sequoia sempervirens; assembly: GCA_007258455.2. Classification (NCBI taxonomy): domain Eukaryota; kingdom Viridiplantae; phylum Streptophyta; class Pinopsida; order Cupressales; family Cupressaceae; genus Sequoia; species Sequoia sempervirens. The sequence continues at coordinate 142,806 of VDFB02337286.1, forward strand.
TTTACATATGATCTAGATTTTAGATTTTGACACTTAGGTTTTCACTCTATGACTTGCAATACTTGTTTTTTATTTGTTTTGCCAAAGGTTGAAGGTGATGATCGATTTATTATGGATGAAGGTTTACATGGGTGAAAGCGAAATGGGATGTGTGGTTTTGGATTTTTTGTAATATTTCAATGTTTTTGATATTTTGAAAATATTTTGAGGCCGTTTTTGATCTTTTTGAAAGTTTATATGAATGTTTTTAGGGTTTTTGGTTTATTTGAGGTTGTTTAAGGGTTTTCCAAGATATTTGATGCTGTTTAGGTCTTTTGAATGTTTTCTAATGTTTTTGTGTTTTCTATTATCTGGATGTTTTGGTGTTTTTCAAGGTTTTACAATTTTTTTGGGATTTTTTGATATTTTGAATGTTTAAGGATTTTCCTATTTTTGAATGTTTAGGGGTTTTCTAAGTTTTTGATTAAGAACCTAAACAGACCTATACTAGGGGCCTCGGTGGTTGATCAAAGATAAGCCTTGTCTACGTTATACATGCAGAGAACATGTAGTTCAACAGACTTGACTTATTGAAGATGACATATGAACAGTTGATGGATTGCCAGTTTATTATGAAAGACTCGTAAAGACTGACCTAGGGTGTCTCAGGGGTACATCAATGATGGCCTTGCCTACATTCAAGCTCAAAGACAACGTAGTTCATCAAGGTACTATTTTTGGATTTTTGATGTTCAACCTTTTTAGGGATTTTGATGTATTGGATTTTGACTTTACAATTTTTGAATGTTTTTTTGGATTTTAGTTGTACAAGTTTTTGATGTTTTTGGAATTTTTCAATTTTGCAAGTGTTTTTGGATTTTCTGATGAATGTTTTATGAATGTTTTTGGGTTTTTCTCAATGAGATTTCTAATAACCTTAAGATATACAAGAACCCGATCCGATCCATAACAAATTGCCTCGGTATGATATGATAGAATACCTCGATATAGGTAGGACAAACTGACTTATGAAATATGCCAAGTAGTACTAAGGGGATACAATACCTCACAATACCAAGCTATGATATGGATGCAAACGAATGATGGAATAAATAGGATGAATGATGCGATGGATGGATGTGATGATAGGGAATGATAAGATGAAAAGCCTAGGTAGATGAAGTTGCTTTATTTATGCGAGGTTCCTATTTGCTAAGTTTTCACCAAGGTACTTGCCCAAAGTGCCACCGAAGTGGTTGTCACTAGAGGACGATTGTTTTTCTTTACTTTTTTCAATCATTTTTCTCATTTTTTGTATTTTCAGATTTATAACCTTCAAGACTAGGCATAAATTTTTTTAAGATGCAAGCTGTTGGTTTATTCCTGCAAGGGTTCACCTTCAGGTGTTGACAATTGATATGCTCCTGATCCATAACTTGTTGTGATGACAAAGGGACCTAACTAGTTAGGCTCAAATTTTACTTTACTGTCCTGATCTAGGAGATTCTTCTAATTTTGCTTTAGGACAAGATCCCCTACTTGGAAAGATTAACACTTAATTTTCTTGTTATAGCTCTATTTTAGTGGGTTTTGATATACTTGCAAGTGATTAAGGGCATCAAGATGATGCTTATCCAAGAATTCTAGCTCATTCAACCAAGATAATTTGTACTCTTCATTAGTGATTAGGTTCTGCAGTGACACTTGCAGTGATGGAAGCTCAACCTCAATAAGTAGGATGGCTTCTGATCTGTAGACCAAGGAGAATGGGGTTGCACCTATTGGTGTGTGGATACTGGTTTGATATTCCCAAAGAGTGGGATTTAACTGCAGATGCCAGTCACAACCAACTTCATTAACCATTTTCTTTAGGATTTTTAGAATGGTCTTGTTTGTAGCCTCAACTTGACCGTTGCCCTAGTGATAATATGGGGTAGAGAATCAGTGTTGGATGTTGAATCTTTGACATAGCTCTTTCACATCCTGATTCTTGAAGGGTTTTCTGTTGTCTGAGATAAGGGTTTGTGGAACACCGTAACGATAGATGAGATAATTCAGGATAAACTTAACAATTTTCTTTCCTGTTATGTAGGTCATAGGAATGGTTTTGACCCATTTGGTAAAGTACTCAGTGGCCATTATGATAAATTTGTGGCCATTAGATGAGGTTGGGGTAATATTTCCTATGAGGTAAAGCCCCCACTATGAGAAAGGCCAAGGTGTGATCATTAGTTGCAACTCCTGAGTTGAAGCATGAATAAGATCTCCATGTTGAAACTTGGAACACTTTTGCATGTATTGATGGGCTTCTGTTTCCATGGTTGGCTAGTAGTACCCCATCCTCAACAGTTTCTTAGCTAAATTCATACCACTAGAATAGGAACCACATATGCCATCGTGTACTTCTGTTAAAGCGGTCAAGGCTTCCTCTAGGTTAAGACATCATTGTAATGTCCCCTTGATACTTCAGTGGTATAAGGTATCACCTAGGACCATGAATCAAGATGCCTTCTTAACAAAGGACTTTTTAAGGTTAGAGGTGATATCAGATGGGAGGGTTCCTCTACTTAGGTAGGTGAATATGTCATGATACCATGAGGATCCAGGACCAACAATGACACACACAAATTTAGATTTTGGGATTTCAAAAGTTGGTACGAGAAGTTGTTCCACCAAGAATTCACAATGAAGGACATTATGCGACATGTCTAAAAATGATCCAATTGTTGCCATATCATCTTTTGCTCAGTTGTTCATGCAAGGAATCTGCTCAAAAGTTATATCTATGAAAGGTCTTTGAGATTCTCTACCATTTTCTTGTAAGGAGTGAGCTTGTCATTCTTGGTCTAGTAGTCGTCATTGACTTGGTTGATAACCAGCTATGAGTCTCCATAGACTTTCATTTCTTGTATCTGCCATTGAACTGCTATCCTTAGACCTATGATTAGGGCTTCGTACTCAACAATGTTGTTAGTACACGAAAATGATAGCCTGTATGACTTTGGAATGCAATCACCTTGAGGGGTGATGAAAAGAATACCCACCCCTAATCCATGTTTGGTGAATGATCCATCAAAGTACATCTTTCATTGACTTGCTGTATTGACATTGAATACTGATTCATCCAGGAATTCAGATATCAATGAATTCTCTACATAGATAGGTGCCTCTGCCAGTTGGTCTGCAATCACTTGTCCCTTGATTGCCTTGTGCTCCACATAATCTATGTAAAATTCACTCAAGATCATTACCCATTCGGCCATTTTCCTAGTGAGAGTTGTTTTGGATAACATGTATTTTAATGGGTTGATCTTTGCAATGAGTTTGATTTGATGTGACAACATGTAGTGTCTAAATTTTTGTGAAGTAAAAACCAATTGTAAGCATGCTTTCTCAATGGATGAATAGTTCATTTCATAGCCCACTAAGGTCCTAATGATGTAGTAGATAGCCCTTTCCTTTCCATTTTCATCATGTTGTGCTAAAAGAGCACCTAGTGCTACTCATATTGCAGAGATATACAAGATCAATAGTTTGTTTGGTATTGGTGGCATGAGAACTAGAGGTGTCAATAAATAGTCCTTGATTTGCTGGAAAGCTTTATCAAACTTCTCATCCCACTTGTAAGTTATTCCTTTATGGAGAAGATGTGAAAAAGGGTGGATTTTATCTGATAGTTGTGTGATGCACCTTCTAATGGATTGCAATATTCCTTGTAACCCTCTCATCTGCTTCAATGTTTGCAATGGTTCCATGTCTAGGATGGATTTTACCTTTGTTGGGTCAACTTCTA
>VDFB02337287.1:0-11614 GCA_007258455.2 Sequoia sempervirens
TATGATCAAGTTGTTATAATTTCTTGCTAATTCTTATTAAATGACTAGATTTAGTAAATCCGAATAGTAGATGTTTATTTTGCCTGATTTGTTTTAAATGGTGTTTCTTTTATTGGGAAAATTGGGAATGTTTTAGATGTACAAGTCTTCCAAATAAGTTGTTATAATGTGGGAGTTGTTATTGTTTAAGTAGAATTCTTGTGTTGACTAAAGGTTGTGTACATGGTATTTGCATGGTGTTTAGACACCTAATTTTATGAACATACACTTGATGTTCGGTATGAAAAGTGTAGAATTATATGTTGTATTTTTGTACACCTTGCTTACCTTAGTCAGGGAAACTTAGAATTCCTTTTGTTATTTTTAGGGGAGTGGCTCTATGTGAGGGCCGGAACACAAAGTGGTGCTAGGGTAACTTACAAAGAGTTAGTAAGTCAGTGAAAATTAAACAACACAGTAGTTAGATTAAAATCTTTAATTTGATTATTATGCCTCGCTTATTGACTCAAGAGCTAGTTCAGTCTTGAGTATAAGTTGAGAAGTCTTAGAATGGCAAATTGATATCTTGTTACTTTAAAAGATATTTGATTCCCCAATAGTATGCATATGGGGCCGGGTTTCGTAAGAGGTTACCAGGGTAACCCAAGTTGGGAGCCGGAACCTAGGAAGAAACACCAGGGTAACCTATGCAACATTGTGATGACACTCCACTAAAATAACAGTTTACCCTTGTGTACTTAGCACATTTGATCTAAATTCTGGAAGCAATGTAACCATCAGTTAGTTATGTACTTGTGTCTAGGGTGAATAGGTTATGTCTAGGTAACCTTATTACTATCTCCTAGCATGGGGGGTGGACCTACGGGTACCACATGGTTGGGTGGAACGTGCACCTTACTCCGTTGGGTCCCCAGTTTATGATCATGGCAACAGAGCTTCATGGATGGAGAGCTCGTATTTGGATATATATGTACTTCCTTTATTGTATCATTGGAAATCTTGTATTTGAAACATCCCTCAATTGTTTATGAGGTGAACATTTGAAATATGTAATTGTAATCTATTATTTGATCTACCTCATCTGAAGAATGAGTATTGTAATGTTATTTCAAATGCAATGTAAGAATCTTATTTGTACTTTATACTATCATGAATGGAATTCAAATGTTATGCAATGTTTACTTTTAAAGTTTATGTTAATTAAATACAAGCAATGCTAAATACTAAAGTCGTCTATGGAATCTCAAGTAGTGTGACGTCGCGTAACTTAGAGAATGTATGCAACTAATTAGGATAATATTATTACTTTAAAAAAAGATTATTTCATTTTCATAAACAACCTAACATTCCTTAGGTTACAAGACGGGCATTACATGGAGGTAAAGGCTTAATAGGATCTAGAGCTCTAATAGGAGGTAAGGAAATTAAGTTCTTGTTTAAGCTGCAACATGATGGAGTGAAGGGTATCAGGTAGAGGGGTAAATTGTCTATTCCTCTCTCCAAATGTATATGGATTTTTCATCCTTATAGCAGTCACTTGGGTGTCAGCATGTTGATTTGGTTGAGGGGAATTGAGTTGTAAAATCCCTTATTTGGTTTCTTGAATGATTGGTAGTTGGATTGAGGTATGGGTTTAGATTTTTCAAGATAGTTCTAAGAGGGATTTTTCACTTCATGAATACTAACTCAATTTTGGTAATCAAGAAGGGTTGTACACAATTGTGTGAATGAGGGAAATTTAATCATTCCAATCTTATTCTATAACTTATTTTTCAAATTTTCAATGAACATTCATTGAAGATTATGATCGATAATTGTAATGTTGATTTATGAGTAAAACAATTGATAATGGGTGATAAAGTCAATGAAATTTTCATCATCCTTTTGCTTACATCTCATTAAATCTGCTAAGGTCATCATAAGACCCATGTGCACTTGGAAAATATTAATAAAGGCATCAACGAGTTCATTGAATGAACATAATGAGTTATTTGATAAGGAACAAAACTGTTCCAAGGTTGTCTTTCAAAGATCTAGGGAAGAGTTTAGAAAAGATTTTATTCTCTAAAATGAAGTCACTACATAGTTTTGTGTATGAAAAAACATGGCTAATAGGATCTCTTTTCCCACCATATTTCTCAAATCTATGAATCTCTAAACCTTGTGGAATTTGTGTTCTCAATATCTCCAAGGATAATGGGTTTCTTTTGACATATTGTGAAGGTTGGCCATTTTGATTTTGACTCAATGTAGCAATTTGTTGTTGGAGGGATGAGACACTTTGCAAGAGTTTGTCAAGGTCAAGATCATTGTTTCTGTTATGGGATGGAGATGAATATGTTGGAGGTGTATATCTATTTGGAGGATAAGCAAATTGTAAGTTTGTGAGGGGAGTTGGATTAGAAGATATGTTATTTGAATGGACAAAGCTAAAGCGATTCCCAGTGGAAATACCTAAGGTAGTATTGACATTGCTAGTGGGTTGTATGGTTGTATTAATAGTTGTCGTAGTGTATGTTGGAATAGAGGTCACAATTATGGAAGGAGGAATTGGATTTCCACCTTGACTTTGGGTATACCCCAAAGCTTGAGCACAACTAGTTGAATTGTAGGGACATGTTTATCAAATATGTGAGATATGTTATTCATAACTTCCATTCCTTTCCAATTTTCAATCATTCTCCTCATGTTATCTATGATAGGAATCAAAACACTAGCAATGTATTCAAAACTCACAAAGTTCTATAATTTGTCAAATTCTCCATCAATTTTTTTAAGGTTCTCTTGAGGGACATTAGCAACCATTGATTCAACATTAGTCACATTAGTTTTTGGTAAGGAGGTCATAGGAAATGAAGTGTCAAAGGTATGGTCCATGGTCGGTTCACTAGTGTCAACACTATTAGTTAAGAGTTGGAAACCACAAGATCCATAGTGAGTGATGTATGATGGGATGACAAGATTCTTGAACTACGTCTCATGACAATATTGGAAATAGGACACCAATTTTGAAGCTAATACAAGTTTCAAAAACCTATGGTGCACCCAAAATGGATAATAGGCACTAGATAAATGCAACAAACACTCAAAAAAGGAAGTGTAATGCAAAGAGAGGGAAAATATTTCATATTTTAAACAAGATAATGTTGTGATTATACTATGCAAAAAACTAAAAATTGTGTCTTGTAATTTCGATTTTGATTTTGAAATGCACTCAAATTTGACCAATTAACCTTAATGTAAATAATTTTGGGTGATCCCACAAAGCTGGATAACAATTTCTAGGAGATTCTATTTTTTGTTGAAATCACATATTTATAGAAAATATAATGATTTAAGCATTAAAATGTTTCATTTAAAACATTCCAATTGAAGAGGGTTTGATCAAAATACCTTAGATCAAACCCCCTTGGATAGAACCCCGCTAGGTTTAAACTATACCTATAACGAAGTCTTCGTTACACCTATCAAAATGCTGATAAAAAACCACTTTTGATTTACCTTTTGGGGGATCAAATGAATTCCTTTAAAATTTATTTATTGTAAGTATGTAGTCCTTATTATAAGCTTCCCGAAAAGTATAATTTTAAATAAATTTAATTTAATTATTATATTTATTTTTTATTTCTTGTGAATGTAGGTTTTTCACCAAAAACCAATCTCTCTATTCTGCACATGTGGAAAAATAGAAGATTATCAAAAAAAATTGAAAAATACAAGTGCACCGTGATATTGAAGTCCTTGATCCAACAAAAAATATATTGAATTTTGATACATAAAAAATTGTGTTATACTATCCACCTATGTCTGAATTGTAATTGGTTTTACTTCAAAAATTGATTGAGGAAAAAATATTCAATAAAACACTATGAAACCAATTGGAAGCACTAGATATCTTAGTTACAAATCTAAATTTTAAAATCTTAGAATTTTATCCTTCATGTAAGAAAATTTGTGTTATACGATGAGCATCACTCCTTAAAAATGGTGTTTACTAAAAAAACTAGTTTTCAAAGGAGATGAAAAAAGAAGTGCAATATGATTCCAAAAATTTTGAAAAAAATATATTTAGAATCTAAAAAAAATGTCACAAATCACTAGTTTGCATCATCTTCAAATTCCTCACAGTTAGCTGCTACTATAGTGCTCAAAATGAAGATTTAGTTAGAAAAATTCACTTCAATGTCCAGTTTGGCAAAAAATTGTAAACCAGTTTTGTGGGATCACCCTTTCAAAAAAAATGGAAAATTTTGAAACTAAAATAGATCTGAATGCGAAACAAAGAATGCAGACTGAGGGTTTTTAATGCCCAAAAATTCATAAATAAGCCCAATCAAGGACTCATTCGCCCATGGAAAAATGGGTCTTCCTTCGGGGTTTTGAAAAATCAATTTTTAGATTTTTGAGTTAATGTTTATGCTTTCATATTCTAGTTGAAATCAGGTAGTTATAGTTTCAAATTTCTAGAAAATAAAATCTAAATACAAGTGTAAAACATGATGCTAAATGATAAGAAAAAAGACCTAATTTGAAATGCAATTTTGATTCAATTTTCTAAATTAAGTTGTTGATCATGCAATGTTACGTAAACACTTTGTAAAATGAATGATATTTTTGAATTTTTCAAATTTTAAGGAATGAAAAAATGTAAACCTAAAACCCTAAATGAGATGCAAATAAATGCAAGTAAACAACCCTAAATAAAATGCAAGTCAATGAAATGCAATGTAAAGTAATGAAAATCCTAGATCTAGGGTTTAAATGGACTCCAAATTTCAAAATTTTATTATATAATGTTAGGTTCACCAAAATGAAATGAATGGAAATAGACATTTTAATTTTGTTTTGAGGGTATGATGGACCTATCTTCATCATTAGGAAATGAGATCCACACAAATAATTGACTTACAACCCTTAGGTGAGTCAACTCAATGAAGGAATCTACTAATTTCGTTATGCTTGAGGATGGGGGTTTCATCCTAAACAACACTTTGGGAGAAAAACTAAAAATAGAAAATATAATCAATTATTCCAATTCAAACTTGAAACAACAATTTAAAGGTCAATACTAATAGAAATAAAAACAATTTTGTAGATCTAAAAAGGGAAGAACACTGTGTACCGGTCACCAAAAGGCAATTTTGGGAGGCTATCTAGGACTCATTCACCCATGGGAAAATGGTTCTTTTGTTAGGTATTTCAATTTTTTTTTTGGAGCCTTTGATGTCAATCTATAGCTTATGTTTGATCCAAGTTACATTTTCAAAAAGTCAGAAATCAAATCTATAGGTGAGTTTTCATGGTTTGATGACAACTGTGACAACTTTTCCAATGTTTCACTCCAAGATATCTTCAATCCTTCTTCAACATAAGATCTGCAACACAAACACAAGAGGAAAAAATTGTTAGTTTTTGGTGAATGGGGGTTTTCCTTGGTCAAACCTCGTTTGGGTAATTAAACCTTGAGTTGAAATAATGAAACATGAAAGTAATGATGAGTGAATAATGCAATGTTGCAACTCACCAAACCCTTGAATAAATCTTTGGTCCAAATATACAATATTGATCTTGATGTTGCATGAAATGGCTTCAAGGGATGTGGATCTTGATGCTTGAATCTTGACTTTGAATGCTTGCTTGAATCTTTGAAACCTACATCACAATATTAGCTCCAAAAACATGCATGAAGCAAGAATACTTTGACATGATGCTTGAGATCTTGATTGTTGTAATAAATCACTGATAAATCTTCTCTTGAATTCCCTTGATCATAGTATTTTCTCATATGAAATTTCACCTCTTGCTAGATAATAATTGTTTCTCTTAAAACTCTAGGATTTGAATGATTAAATAACCTTGTATTTATAGGTATGTATCCTTAATTTCCCAAAAATTAAACATTACAAGCCAAAATAAAAATTTAAATTTAGAGACACTAAGATACTACCAAAAACATAATTTAAATTCAAGTTCAAAGGCCTAGGGTGGACCCATTTTCCCATGGGAAAATGGGTCATAGGTCCCTATTCTTGGAACACGCATTGCACAAGGTAAAGTATTATGTCTTGGCATTAATTTTTTTTGGGTTTCCCCTTCAAAAAATGTTATTTATTAGGCTTGTAGATGTAAAATAAGGCTTATTAAGGAATAATTTTAGTCTAGTTTAAATGAGGGGCCCAAACAAAGTGTGAAAATGTAAAGGAGTATATTTTTCTACACTACAAATATTAATCGACCAAGTAATAAAGTATAATAAAAACTATAAAGGGGAAAAATTAAATGCAATTATCAAATACTAATAAAATTTAATGATAAAAGTTAAAGATCAGAAATGATCTATGTTAAGACAAAAAATGATTATAATTAAAGAAAGGAGCAAAAATGATTAATCTTAAGGAAGATTAGAAAATAAGAAGACAATAAATATAATGAGTGGTGATTATTTACTATATGGAAATCAAATATTAAATAAAGATTAATTTTTATGAAGGAACATATGGTGGATGAGTAGCGATGAATATATGCCAAGAAACAAATTAATGTTGAAGATTTTATGAGCAATGATTAATAAGATATAAAGAGTATAACAAAGTAAGAATAAGAAATAATAATGTAGAAGCGAAATATGTGAAGAATAAACATTAAGGAGAAGGAAGAAAGTGAGAAGAGAAATTAAGTTTATCTGAATTTGAATAGACATACAGAAGAATTATAAAGGAGGATTTATGAATAGACTTATGAGACTTTATGAAAAAATGTATGGAAGATTATATAAGAAATTTTATATATTAAGACTATGAGAAAAAATTTGAAGACTTTATGACATAGATTTGAGTAGACATATGAGGCACATTTAAAAGAGAATTATTATTTGAATTAGATCATAATTGGAGTATATATGAGAGATTTATGATGAATATATATGTGAAGAGAGAAGGTGAATATAAGGAAAGAATATGCAAGTGTGTTTAGATATACAAGAATATTTTTATTATGGTTACTGAGAAGAATAGAATAGTGTGAATATATGAGGGATATTTATTTTTTCCATCATCCATTGTAGAAGAAGCATTCATAAGATAGATTTTTTTTTTTGTAAGTATGTCCTTCCTAAAGGAGAGATTGGTGTCTCTCACTAAGTTGGTGCTTAGATGTGGGAGTTGTTTCCTTTAGTAGGTTGGTACTTATGAATTGTGAGGATTAGTGTCTCTAATAGGTTGGTTCCTACAAATTGAGGGGATTGGTGTTTCTTTTGGGTTAGTGCATATAAATTTGTAAGGAGAATTTTTATATAAGAAATATTTTTTCATGCTTTTCTCTTGTAAGGTTTTCCATGTAAATCATGTTTTCCTATTGTATTATATAATTGTTATGTATTATGTGAGTGATATTGTGTAATTGATATTATTGTGGTTATTAGTTTGAAAAGGTAAAAAAAACTATTTTACTAATTGTGTTGTAGAAAAAAGTACCCTTTGCTTGACATGAGAATAATTTATGATTAATTGGACTTAATGAGGTCTTAATCTAGCACTGTGAGGTATTTTATGTGTCCACACTAGGTCTTGACCCTTGCAAATTGAATAACATACTTTTAATGATGTCTTGTACAGGTGTTGTAAAGTGTTGTAAGATACTTTCACACTTTTCTCGACTTAATGAACCCATTTCTCCCTAACTCAACATTATAAAATTTGTTTAATAATATTATTACATCAATATAGAAGGTTTTTAAATAAAATTAACTATAAACTAGTGTTGTAATGTGTCTTTCACATTGACATTGGTTCTTGTGCCTTCTTAGGCTATGTGGACCTCATTTTAGTGTTGTAAAGTGTATTTAATCACACTTTAACATTGATTTATGTGTCTCTATACGTAACTAACATTTACATCATCACTAATAGGCCCCTATTAACCCATATTATGCATCTTGAGGGATAATTTGATCACATAACCAACATAGTCATCATATAAACCTAATTTTCTTACTTCTCGGCATTTCAACTAGCAAAAATGGCCCTTGTGGGACCCATTCACATTAGTGGTGAATTAGTCCCATCTAGGTGGAACCCATTCTCCATTACTGGTGAATGAGTCCCATTTGAGCCATTTTTGGGGTTTTTAGCGAGAAAATTTAGGTTTTAAGTTAAGGGTATGTACATGATCATGATGGGCCAAAAAGTGGCGATATGATGGGTATGTGTAGGGTATGTGGCTAGCAACTTTTTTTTACCAAAGGGGTGATGGGAAATAGAAAGAGGTTTTTTTTTTTTTTAAAAGCATATTTTCAGCTTTCCACCAATATAAATTATGCTTTGCTTTGAATTTAATAAATAATTATTATTCATTTCCTATTTGAATTACGACTAAAATCCTAATTGATAGGCTAATTTAAAAACATCTATAGCTGTCAAATGGTATCACATTGTTTGAATCCAAAACATGCATCACATTCTATGTTTCATATACTATAGGACCAAAAAGAAAAAAATAAATTTCATGATTTTTTTACCAAGTAAAGGTGAAATTAGGACATCACCGAGTTTTTATATTTTTTAGAAGTTGTAATAAAAATTCATAATTAATTATTTACTTGGAAAAAATTACAAAATATATGCACCACATCAAGACATGAGTCCTCCTACTTATATCTAGAATCTTGCAAAAAAAAGTAATATCATTTTATTATGGGGTTAGAATTGGTCATATAGACACCTGCTTCTTATTTTTTCCCTAAAATTTAAGTACTATTGTATTGATTTAAAATTTTCATAAAATAGATTCTTTTTTTAAAATAAGCCTAGTGGTTCCAGAAACTACATTCAATTTTCTATAAATTCTATTCTTACGGGTATGTCTTGGGATCATCATGGAAAGAATTAAGGTACAGAATGGTGAAAAATCAAAAAATCGAGGAGTTAAGGCAACAATGTAAAATTTGAATAAGTTATCTATATTATTTCAAAATATGTAAGAATAGAATTTTATGGAATTGAATATAATTTCCTAAACTACTAGGTTTTATTTAAAAGAAAAATCTATTTGAGTGAAAATTTGAAATTTTAATCATAGTAGTACTTAAATTTTAGGGAAAAATAAAAAGTAGATTAATGCATCTAATACCTAACCACAATAAACTAATAAAAAATTATAAGATTTTAGATATAGGTAGAAGACTCATGTCCTGATGTGATGCATTTTTTTTGTAATTTTTTTCCAAGTAAAAAATTAATTATAAATTTGTTATTACAACTTTTAAAAAATATAAAAAAGCTTGTATGTCTGACCATAACTTGGTCAAAACTTCATGAAAATTCAAAAAAAAAATAATCATATAGTATTTGAAGCATAGAATGTGATGCATGTTTTGGATTCAAAAAATGTGATCATTTGAAATCTATAGATATTTTTCAATCATCCTATCAATCAAGACTTTAGTCTTAATTCAAATAGAAAATGAATAATAATTATTTATTCAATTCAAAGTGAAGCATAATTTATATTGCTAGAAAGATAGGAATCTCCTTTATAAACCCTTTTCATTTCATGAATTTTGGATTAAAAAAAAGTCATCAGCCACATACCCATCATATCACCACATGTTGGCACATCATGATCCTGCACATACCCTTACATATTTTTTAAATAATATAGATAACTTATTCAAATTTTTACGTGAAGTTTCCTATCTCTAATTTTTATGAATTTTTCACCACATAAGGGCCTATTTTTTCCATGCCAGCCTTAGGGATCTAATTTATAGGAAAATAAGGTAAATTACCTATAAATACAACCTTTTAAACCCTAATTCATCATAACTTAAATTCTTTCATCATTTTTCTTCCATCTCAAGTCAAGAAAGCTAGGGTTTTGTCATTCTAAGTCACCAAGGTAGCACTTTTTAGACATTCAAGGGAAAAATATTCATGTTTTTTCTATAGACATTCAAGTTCAATCATCGTTGCAAGGTAAAAACTCCATTGTTTCATGCTTCATTACATTCTTTCATCATTTTAGTTTAATTACCTAAAAAGGGGTTTGACCAAGGCAAAGCCCTATGCACTAACATTCACCATTTCTTTCTCTTTCATTGTGTGTTTGTATATTTAGGTGCTTTTATGGCTTGGAAATTATTGAAGATTAATTTTAAAACTTGTTGAAGTCATCTCTACTTTTTCAATGCAAAAACTTACACAAAAAGTCATTTACAACTTCAGAAATTAGTGTTTTAGATCGAGACACCTGGAGGTACAAATTAAGCAGACTGAAAGCTACAAATTCCATTTTTGAGTTTTCAAAAAATATAGAATGGAATAATTCACCTAGAGTGGTGAATGAGTCCCACTATGCCTATTTCCTGAATATTTTTGGAGATTTGGACACCCATTTGGCTAAAACGGGCCCCAATACAGTTTTCTAAAACTAGGACTGATTCACCCAAAATGGTTAATGAGTCCCACCAGGCTTGAAAACCAACATCAACAGAATTTCAAATGTTATTTCTAGACTCCTCCAACATCTCAGGTGCACACTTTTAGTTTGGTTCATTTATGTTATATTTTGCATTCATTTCTAGTTCATTGTTGCATTACATAATGTGTTTTCAAACATTTCATATTTCATTAGTTTTGCATGTTTAATCAATCAATTTCATTACTTTATTGCATATAGAAAATATCATTTAGTCATAATAACATCATATATAACATTATTTGAATGAACCCTTAGCATTTTTGGCCCTACCTCTCTCCTTTTAGGTGAAAAACCCAAGAACATCTAGAGAAGTCCATAGGAACCCAAAAATCAATGGTTCACTAATTCACCACTAGCTCTCAATATAATTATGTTCTCATTAGATTCACCTAAGAACATAGTGTATTTTCCTAAGGGCTTATGTATTTTACTAATCTGGGCTTTGAATTTCATGCATTTTCTAAAATGTTAGGTAGATTTTCACATTCACAAGTGGATTCACTAAAGTCTCTAAACATGAGGATCTTTGATGTATTCACTTAAAGTATCATTGATTCACCTAATCCATAGTAGATTAATGCATAGTAGATTCACCTAATATATGTAACGCTCACCAAAAATATCTCATTGAAGGTTCAAGAGTGGATTCTCATAAATTATAGTGATTTCACTATTTCATAAAATTCATTCAAACAAACAAACATGTATTCATGTTGAAAAACCCACACAATATGAAAAATTAAAAGATACCAAATTTGATCAGTATGGCCCATGATGTGGGTCCCATTGGATGTGATAAAAATGTTTGCATGAAATTTGTTTCAACATGAACAATTTAATCCATAAAACCAAAAAAAATCACAACACAAACACTCAAATTAGGTGAGAAGAGATCAAACAAACATACAATTTATTGAAAAACAAGTTATGCCAATCTCCTAAATGTGTAGATTTACCCATCATTATTGATTAAATGTATACATAATCATCATTTTGGTATAGTAGCAATGCTCCAATACAAAGGTGAGTTAATTTATGAAAATGGATGCGTTAAAATATATAAATTTAGGGTGAAATGGATGAAAAGTCTAGAGATTTTATCATGAGATCAATGTATTGGATTGAGAATGATCTCTCA